>JASAND010016729.1:0-90398 GCA_030248195.1 Trissonchulus latispiculum
CGGACCGGTCCAGAATGGCCAAAAATCGATTTTTCCAAAAGTGGCCAAGTCTGGTATCAAATGAAAGCCCTTGGTGAGGCGAATATTTTTTGACATTGGAGGACCCCTCCAAAGTGGATCCAGCGGCCTGTGGCGCCCTGACCAGGGTCCGGACCGGGACCAAAATGGTCAAAAATAGATTTTTCCAGAAATTGTCAAGTTTGGTATCAAATGAAAGCCCTTGGTGAGGCGAACATTTTTTGTCATTGGAGGACCCCTCCAAAGTGGATCCAGCGGCCTGTGGCGCCCTGACCAGGGTCCGGACCGGTCCAACATGGCCAAAAATCGATTATTGCAAGTGGCCAAGTTTGGTATCAGATGAAAGCCCTTGGTGAGGCGAACATTTTTTGTCATTGGAGGACCCCTCCCAAGTGGACCCAGCGGCCTGTGGCGCCGTGACCAGGGTCCGGACCGGTCCAAAATTGGTTTTTTGAAAAGTTTTCAAGTTTGGTATCAAATGAAAGCCCTTGGTGAGGCGAACATTTTATCTCATTGGTGGACCCCTCCAAACTGGTCCCCAGCGACCTGTGGCGGCCTGGCAAGGGGTCCTAATTGGTCAAAAATCAAAATTTCCAAAAGTTGTCAAATTTGGTTTTAAATGAAAGCCCTAAATGAGCAGAGCGACTTTTGTCATGTATATAACTGCATATCCAAGGTTACGGTGCTGGTTGGCTTTTAAAATAGCCTTCCTGCCTAAGATAACGCACCGTGTAAAAAGTTCTGAAAAGGCCATGAACAGTGGCCTTCCAGCCTAAGATAACGCTCCGTGTATAATGTTCTGTAGAGGCCATGAACAGTGGCCTTCCAGCCTAAGATGACGCACCGTGTATAAAGTTCTGAAAAGGCTATTAACAGACATTTTTCCGCTTCAGCAAATACATTCAGTTGAACTAGAACGTTTTCATCCAGCCTGTTTACGGTAGCTAGCTTTGCTTACGTACATTGTGTCTGTACATAACTTCTCTGACATGATTTTAATTTTTCTCTGCAGCGGAAAAATAAGCGAAACTAGGGGGGAAAATGCCCTCGACGGGCAACCAACTTGGTAGAATAGGGAAAGAATTGAATCTTAAATACACGGTACATGGTTACAACTGAGATTCTGCTGAAGCGGAAAAATGCCGTTTCTCAGCGACTAAAATGGCAGAAACCAGCTTTGTGCGCCGAATAGGGAATCTACTCGGCGACTAAAATGAAAGAAACCAGCTTTGTGCGCCGAATAGGGATCTACTCGGCGACTAAAATGAAAGAAACCAGCTCTGTGCGCCGAATAGGGAATCTACTCGGCGACTAAAATGAAAGAAACCAGCTTTGTCGCCGAATAGGGAATTCCCTCCTTCCGCCCTATTCGCGCGAACTTTGAAGCCTATTATGTGTTGCTTTGCTAAATTATGATAGAGAGCTTCAGAATGGCAGAATTACTTCAGAATGCGAAACAACAGTTTCATCAAGCACTTAAGTCAAGGTTTTCACAGACACAAATACGCTGTCTTCGATGTGCTATCACATTGAGACGAGAGCATATACGATTTGGATATTGTTGCTGGTGTACGTATGTATGTGCTCCGTCCTGATCTTGTCGAGAAATGATACAATCAAACATTATATACTTAGTATAAATGAAATGCGATTGATTTCACATGTTTTAGCACAAGGACTGTCGGCATTGTTTAAACTGTATACATACACACACACACACACACACACACACATATATATATATATATATATATATATATATATATATATATATATATATATATATATATATATATATACTTATTGTTGCTTTGTGTTGGTCCTGCTAGTGGTTGTATGCGTGAAATATTTCACGCAACAAGTAGCTCAAAAAGAAATTAATCTAGCGCCACCCCAGCCCTAGCCTCCACGCAACCGGTACGGGAAATGTCATATTGAGCGCAATGCTTACGTTTGCAGTTCCTAACAGAATAATTACCTATATATTTCCTCCCGAAAGACGATAAGTTCGCGCGAATAGGGCGGAAGGAGGGAATTCCCTATTCGGCGACAAAGCTGGTTTCTTTCATTTTAGTCGCCGAGTAGATTCCCTATTCGGCGCACAGAGCTGGTTTCTTTCATTTTAGTCGCCGAGTAGATCCCTATTCGGCGCACAAAGCTGGTTTCTTTCATTTTAGTCGCCGAGTAGATTCCCTATTCGGCGCACAAAGCTGGTTTCTGCCATTTTAGTCGCTGAGAAACGGCATTTTTCCGCTTCAGCAGAATCTCAGTTGTAACCATGTACCGTGTATTTAAGATTCAATTCTTTCCCTATTCTACCAAGTTGGTTGCCCGTCGAGGGCATTTTCCCCCCTAGTTGTTTACTTTACGAGGTGTGTTACCTACGAAAACCACAGACCAAGACTAGCAGAACCGTCAAGGTATACAGAAGTCGCCTGTAGTTTTCTCTTCAGTATCATCTGCTGAGGATTCCTGTAATCAATACTGGAACCTTTGTAAGAGCTTGTGTAAGTGCACTACCCGGTGGAACTATGAAATATCTTGAAAACTCCTTCTATGCATGTAGAAACATGAAATAACGCAATGGTGAATTTTGGTGGGATCGGAAAAAAGGAAAAAATGGAAAAAACCGGAAAAATCTTTTTTTCCAGAAAAAACCAACCCTAATACTAACAGACAGACATTTGAAAATGCCAGCCCTAACAAGGGTTGAGATGAGGGATCTCTAAAACTAGCTGAAGGGCTGGTAAAATCCGTGGAATTTGGGATTGAAATTCCGTTCCTTTTAGATTGTCCAAGGAAAAACGTTTAGCAATCCTCCATTACAAAAACATTTTGTCAACCCCCCCCCCTTGTCAAAATCTTAGAAACGC
The DNA here is from genome assembly GCA_030248195.1 of Trissonchulus latispiculum. NCBI lineage: Eukaryota > Metazoa > Nematoda > Enoplea > Enoplida > Ironidae > Trissonchulus > Trissonchulus latispiculum. Next base: position 2,892 of record JASAND010016729.1, read on the forward strand.
CCATGGTCAGGTAGGCCTCCCACTTTTCTCCATACATTTCTCCGACAGCTAAATTCAGGCTAGATATAGTTTGTTGAGAATGATTGTTTTGAAAACGTTAATTTCTCTTGCACGATACAACATTGGATCAACCAATTCATGATCTATGTAATTATGTTTTCTCCCAGAGCGTCGTTTGATCTCAAAGGTTAGATGATTGGCCTTTTGCAACCACGGGCTACTAGCCTAATAACGCTCACAGAAAAAAGCATGGTCGAAACGTCACGATCCAAAATTTCCCAAAATTTCACTTTAACAAAAAATGCAATTCATTTAGGCTGAGAAATATCAACCAGTGTTTGCAAAATGTCGCCCCAAATTGCTACATTTTTGCCGAAACCTGTTTGCTCGTTTTGAATGGAGTTTTTGCCAAATTTGAAATTTTGCCTAGAGGTACGGTTTTACAATGCGGGAAATTGTACCTCTAATTAAGATTAAATTTTATTTAATCTTCGCTCTTTTGCCTAAACTTTGTGGGTTTCTTCGCTAGCCATTGCGGTTTACTTTACAGACGTTTGCACGGGTCATGTCAGGTCATGTGTCGCTGCTTGTATTTTAGGTAACCAAAATTGCGTACGATCAAATCAAGGTCTACGGCATGAATGATGCCCTAGGCCCCCTCAGTTTTCCCCTGACGCCTGGCTCTGAGCGCGAGGAAAGCTTCTACAAGAAACCCTACAGTAAACAGTTGCAAAGACTCATTGATCAGGTACTGCTTTTCTTTTTTGAGTTGCGGGTGTGTGTTTTTTGAAAGCTTTTGAAGGGGGGGGCAAGCCAAAGTTATGTGCCTTACTCAACTATAGCTTATACTTAGATGGGCATTAGGTGTTCTGAAGGTGCAAAGAAGCTGAAAATAAATAAATGACTGATGAATAGCTTTAGGAATCATAAATTAGCTTGAAATTAGAAAACAGTTTTAAAACTTAGACTCCAACGCTGGAAATGGGTGGAAGTGGGAGTAGGTTAAGTTCTGTGGTAATCGCGGGTCAAGGGACGAAGCGTCCTTTCTCAAAGAATGTGTCGCAAAGTCTTAGGCCCTTTTAGCGCGCGAGTCAAACGAGTAGAGTTTAATATACTTGTCAACTCGTTTTGAGCCCTGTAGTCGAGTTGAAGTGAACTGTTTAAAGTGGTGATTCCTTTTGGAGACATCAACTGGATTGTGCGGAGGGTGTTAGAACGCTAAAACAACTTATTTTCGAAAGTCCCATCAAATTTCATCTTAATTTGTGCCGTCAACCAACAGTATGTTCCAATAAGTAATCACCACCTGAACTCGTTTGATCCTGTGCGCCAAAAGGATTAAAGTTTTAAAAATTGGATTGAAAATTAGCCTGACTAAAATTTTAAGCGCTGCTTTAATACCGGATTTAAAATTAGCTTGTTTGAGGCGAAACTCTGTTTCTTTAATACGGATTAATTTTAACCAGTTAATAACCTGACATTATGTATTTTGTTAAGTTTCAGAATATTTTTACATACATACATCCGATTTGACTTGGTTTTTGTAATAGCCTGGATGTTTGTTGTATTTCTGTTGCACTTTTTGTTTTTCTGTTTCATTTTTAATTTTTGGCTATTTTTTCAGGAAGCTCAGAAGTTGATTGGTCAAGCTCACTTTAAGGCTGAGGAAATTCTTCGAAACAATAAGGATAAGCTTGAAACGGTAAAACATTTAAGTATGAGGAATAGTGAATAAGAATGTGTTTTTTGTGGACGGGTTTTGTGGTCTCGTTTTATATTCTTCATTTATATTCTCATTCCGCTATGTACTATTTTTGCTTTTCCCCTTATCTTTTCGAATGCCGGACTTGGTGCCCACGTTTGCGGCGTTCGTTCAAATTTGTCAGAAAAGGCCTAAGTCTTTAGGTTTTAAAAATGTCTAAACAAAACAACACAAAGCTTTTGTAAAGTTTAGGTAGCTAGGTAGGAAACTACTGTTATTTGAAATCGGCGTTTGGATATACAGAAATCAATCAGTAGATTTAATTATTTTAAGTACAGGCTTATTTTAGACCAAAATTTGGGAGAGGGGGCTTCGAGAGGGCTCGCCCAAAATTGGGGCGTATTTTGGAATTTTTTGAATTTTGGCCTTTTTGTGTACAAACTGCTAAGAATCGCTCAAACTGACTAAATTAAGGCCAAAATAGTGAAAATTTTGTCAAAAATCTGGCGAAGCCTTTTTAATTACTTTTTATGTATTTAGGTACTTACTTTTTACCTTTTGAAAATTTTCGACAATTTTTGGGGTTATGGGGGAGGTCGGAATTTATGGAGGCATTTCATGGGAGGAGGTCGCCGAGAGGGGGGCCCACCCCACCCCCAGTAAAATTTAGTCAGAAGTCCCCTGTTCGCTCAGTCGTCTGCTTGGCGAACATACACAGCTCAGGTTGAAATCCCACACAGTGTAATAATGATTTTTTTGCAAATTTTGCTTTTGCTGCTATTGCTATTGCTGGTTTTTTAAGCTACTTTGTATTATTGCTGCTTTGTTGCAGATTGCCCAAGAATTGCTCAAAGTGGAAACCCTAACCTACGAAGACATGGTTCGCCTGATCGGGGCCCCGCCTTTTGGTCCCAAACACACCATGCAAACGGTTGACAGTGCCCTACCCTCTGTGGAGTCTGAGGGGCCCATTCCGGCTCCTGTAGAACAAACCAGCTCCTAGCCCCCCCCCGCCCCCACCTCCAGTTTTTTTGGATTTGGGATCGCCCCCACCCCCGACTTTTTGGATTTAGGCGGAGCCCCTCTCCTATGAATGCCTTGGAGGCTGGCTTCGTGAAAGGTTGCTGCGAATTGTTTGAGCTGGCTTTTAAATCGGATCGGTGTTTACTGTTGACTCTATCACAGTCTAGTCTAATTTACTGTTTCTTGAAAAAAGAAAATATAAAAAGAGAATTGGAGAACCATCCAACTGTCCGGTCGGCCGAATTCTCCTTTGGATTGCTGCCATCTAGTAAACTCGATTCAGTGCCAACATTGGTCTAATATTAGGCTGTAGATCCTTTCTAATTGCTTGTTGTGTTTTACAGCCTTTGTATAATATGTTTAGACCTATTTTTTGTTAGTTTGTATTATATACTTTGTTTTTGATGTCCTGCAATAAAATAAATTATTGTCTTTTTGCTGGTGTTGAGGTTGTCTTTTATTCTCTTCAGAGGGTAGTATAGAGTCTAATAACTGAAGTCTAACCTTGGAAATCTTTTAAGGACAGGCTAACCCGGAAGTTTTCAAAAAGTAAAAGTTGTTCGGACAGGCGGAAGTATTTGAACTAAACTGTTGAATTAGCTTGAACGTTTTGAAGTTTAGAGCTGGAGCTAACGTTGAGCTTCTAAGCTTATCCTAGCTAGCTAGAAAGTTGCCTTTAGCCTGAGCCGTATGTGTTTGTTATCCATTTGGAACGAAGTTTCTGAGACGAGATTAAGCTAGCTGTTGTCCAAGTCCAAGTCCTAGCTAGTCTTGAATCAATTTGTAGCAAAATTGCCGTCTTTTTGAGGCAAATTCTAACAATAGTAGATAGATGAGCTAGCTCTAACGGGCGGAAAAATTCTTTCTAGCTTCTTGCTTCCCTTGTGGTTTTTCGGATATAGTTTTTCTGTAGAAGCTAACTTTTGTGTGCGTCATCCTGTATCGAAAATGGTAAGGTTTAAGTTTGAGTGAATTTAAGTTTTAAATTTGAATAAATAGTAACGGTTCAAATAATTTTTAGGTATGGTTTCAATTAAATGTTTAAATTCTATTTTAGTTTTTGAGTTTCAAGCTTAATGGCCTTTTCGTGTAACGAATTAAATTAGTTAAAGGATTTAAAATTAACTCGTTCCTGTTTCCGTACCGGATTAAAAGAGTTAAACTGTTCATTTTAACTAGTTCTGTAGAGTTTTAAAAATTTAACTCTAAGCTTAAAAGGCCTTAAAAATCTAAACAGTAGTTATTGTTCAATGTAATGTCAGACCTAACTATTCTAATTTCGGCTTAGTAAATGAGTAAAGTTTAGGAATTTCGGTGTTTTGGCTCGCTCGATTTTGATAATTTAGTGTGTCTACAACCTAGTTGAATAATATTGCATTACAACAATAATAGTTTAAAAGTTTTTCAGGGGAATTATGTCGCAGCTCTTTTTGTTAAAATTAAGTTAGTGTTCCCAAACAGGATTTCTCAGTTTAACAAACTTAAACGGAACGCTTCGTGCAATTTTGCGGATTTACACCTGCGGCGTAGCCAGCTAGTTTTGCACCTGCAATGTTTTTGCAGCTTTGAGTACTTACTAGTTAGAATGATAGGATAGATTTTAGCTCTGAGCGTGAAATTAATTTTGAATATTGAAGTGGCAGCTTTCTTACATCAGGCTTTAAATTTATCTAATTTTATAATTAGTTTTAAGACTACTCTCAGCTCGGTTGTTTTATAGTTGTGAGGATCAGGGTATATATTTTCCACGTAATTTTTTGGGAGCCCCCCGGGCTCTAAGAGGGGAATTATGGAGGTGTGTGACGGTGGGTCATGTTAAAAGTGGCAAAATCTGGGCGTTTTATGTCTTATGTGTGTGAAACGAACCAAAATGTTCACAGACAAAGACATCTAGAGACTTTAGCTAAAATCAAACATTTCAAACTAAGCTAATCCAAAAATGTTAAATTCGGTTCCCCGACCCAACCCTTGGGATTGGAGCCCTGAGATCACGGGAAGCTACAAGTTCGAGGAATAGGGATGAATTAGTGGGAGCCTATTAAAAGTGTCACGGTAGCGTACTGGCTTTTTCCTAGGCAAAACTTGCTGGAGGGGGAAGTCTGGAGTGAGCACAGATTTCTGGGGGAGGGGGGGGCGAAAATTTTTTAAACAATGGTTAAAATATATATTTTCCCCTGAGCCAAAAATTATGCAATTTAAGCTTAAAATAGCTAAAAGGCCTAAAAGCCCGGCGAAGCCGGAAAAATGTTTGAAAATTTACCCTCAAAACCCTATTTTTCTGTTGATTTTTGAAGCCTAGAAGGCCGGCAGGCCATAATCCAGGTTGGGGGGGCGGTTTCTAGGGGACCCTCCACTACACACTCCCCCACCTGTTGGAAAAGGGCAGGCGAGTTCGGTTACAGCTTACATAGAAAATTTATTTAATTTTAGTTAAATTACATATTTTTATTTTTGTTTTATTTTTCTAGGGAACAGCTTACGTCATCGGTCACCAGCATCATGTCCGAGCCAACTCCCACCACCCCCGGTACCCCCTTCTTTCTGAAACCCGAGGAGGGGGCCGATTTTGAGTTTCCACCCAACCCTACCCTTCAAGCCACGGCTCACTGCAGTTCAATGCAAAAATATCAGGACCTCTATAGCCATTCGCTCAAGGACCCAGAGGCATTCTGGGCCCCCCTAGCCCAGGAATACCTTGAGTGGCAAACCCCCTGGCCTGCCGGCCAATTTTTTCAGGGCAATTTTGATGTCCGTAAGGGCCCCATTAGCATCAAATGGATGGATGGGGGCCGGACCAATGTGTGCTACAGTGTTCTGGATGCCCAGATTAAGAAACGCAACTGTGCTGATCGGGTGGTTTTTCATTGGTAGGTTGGTTTTCTTGTCAGTTTTGTTTCAGTTTAATTGTTATTCTCATACCTGATTTTTGGTTAAATTCTTTTTGCTAAATGGTGTGTGCTACTCCAGGGAAAACCTTATTAGTTTCCAGGATGGCCGAGTGGCTATGGGCGGCTTAGATATTTTAATTAATTAATTTATTTATTTATTTTATTCTTTTAATCTGATGTGTGGTTTGTATCCCCAGCTTAGGCATAAAACTTTCACTACCTAATCCCTTTGAGCTATGGTCTAAGCCTCTATATCGGTTTACCGTGGCCTCTCTGCAACCCAGCTGTCTATCCTTAGCTGTTCGGCAAATGGGTTACCTCTGCTACGGTGGGAAGGTAACAGGAACCTGTCTGTGTGCTGTAGGCTCCTTAATACCTGATGAAGGGCTGACCTTCTGGGGTTTTTCTAGGCAAAAATAAGTGGGGGGACCCCCTCTACAGGGTATTTTTTACCGGGGGGACCCCGAAATTGACCTCCGCCCCCCCCCCCGAAAATGCCTTCCGCCCCGGGATTTTTTGGGGGCCCAAATTTCTGCCAAAAATAGGCTAGTTTTCAAAAATTTTAAGGCTTCCCGGTGATTTTTTCGTAAAGATGGCTATCTTTAGCTTAAATCCTGGCATTTTTGGAACTTTTTGCCTTTCTACGTGTAAAATACGCCAAAAATCCCAATTTTTAGCTCATTATTGCAAAAAATAATCACCCCCCCCCCGAAAATTTCTTCCCCCCCCCCCCTGGAAGCCCCCCCCCCCCCGAAAAATACCCTGCTCTAGTGGGGGGACCCCCTTCTAGTGGGGGGAGGTCCAAAAATTGGGGGAAATAAAATGGGCTACAATGCTAAAAATACAGTAAAAATAGCCTGTGCTCCACATACTGCTATAATTAAGCTTAAGGTGGTGATTCCTTTTGGGCACATATGGTTATTTGGCGGCGTAAATCAAGATAAATTTGATGAAACTTTCCGAAATAAGTTCTTTTAGCGTTGTAACACTCTCCGCGCAATCCCGATTCAAAAATTCGAGATTTCCGCTCAGGGCGGTTTTTTCCAATTTCTGAAAGTTTGGCAGCAGCTATACAGTTATGACTATATTCATTCGAAAGATCTCATTGAGCTTCACATTTTTGCTTTTTAAAGCAACTTTCTAGCTTTTCTCTACCGTGAGATGTAGCCGATTTTCTTGTTTTGGCGTCGAAAACTTGTCATTTTTGCAAAAATCAAATAATCCAACATTTCTTGAACTACGCAAGCCGCAAAATCAAACTAAGGGCGTCGATCTGAAGGTCTCACAGGGAGAACTTATCCGACGCATGACCGTCTTCCAACCGCTATCCTGTAGGCTGCTATCACAAAAAATGTAGTTTTTGCAAAAACACGACCAATTTTTTCCAAAAATTGTGGAGTATTCACCATGCAAGCTGGAGGGCTGCTACTGAACAAATGCGTTCTGCATAAATATACCCAGGGACGATTTTTTAGTTGCCCCGATTGCTGCTTTCTAGCTAAAGTAATCGCTTGACAAATTTGGAAAAAGTAGGCAAAATACAGGTTATGCACACATTTCAGCTTATTTCTCTATAACGAAGAGCGATTTCACAATAAATAAAAAAATCGTCCCCAGCTATTTGATGGAGGTATCGAATGATATAACCGATGTCTCGCGAAAAAATTTGCTTGAGTCTGCAAAAATTCTGGAAAATTATACTTCTTCTAAAATGTGTTTAAAATATTTTAGAAAAGCAACATTAGTTTCGTGGCATGCATTAAAAAGAGAAAATGTCAAGCTACATTTTGATATAAAAATGGCTTCTTAACTCCAAGTAATGAATGAGTAATAATGGTGCAAACTTTATGTGACCAAAGGGAATCACCACCTTAAATGTGCTCAAAAATTAAGTTTTAGCACCAAAAGAAACGATTTTTGACCAAAAATCCTAAACATTTGGCATTTTCTGGGCACCTTAGGGTGAGTGGAGAGAGAAGCCCAAAAAGGTGGGGAGGGGAACGAGTGGGGGGAAGGGCTTATTAAGGGAAAACCCCAGGCCTTACTTCCATATTTAAGTTAACATTTTGTTCACATTTTGTCGAGTTGTCGTTTTTGGCTGTTACTCCGGAGGTCGCAAAAAACAAGTTCTGTGTAGTAAACTTTTCCAGGCAAGATCTGGCAGTGAACGGCTAGTAGCTACAATAAGGGTCTGGGTAAAATCCGGCCCCGGACCCGGCCCCGGCCCCGGCCCACCTGGGTAAAATCCGGCCCCGGCCCCGGCCCCATCACTGGGTAAAATCCGGCTCCGGCCCCGGCCCCAATAAAATCCGGCCCCGTTGTAATATGAACGAGAGTTATATAGTTTTAATTCTATACGAAAGGTTTTAGATGGCACCAATTAATGCAAACAAAGAGTTAAAGTTCAATAGTAGTTCTTTTGTGAGCTTTTATATGACCTTTATTTGTTTTGACCTTTGACATGCATTGACTATAAATTGTTGAGATGACATAAACACAATGCAGACTCTGCGTGAAGAGTTATGCAAGACTATAATTGTTGTTTAACAGTAAAGAAGTTTTATTTTGAAATTTTATTACAATATACGTAATGTATAGAATTTTAAAGTAACTTTACCGTCACTACGTAGCTTCAATCTGTAGACATGTATATATTTTGTGAAAGCTGGCAAAACGGCCATTTTAACTGTAGGGATAACTTTATAAATAAACCGTTTTGTAAATTATATAAATTTTAAACTAATTAAAACGAAAGTGTGATCTTTTCCACAATCGTCCCGGATCTTTTGCGCTTTCCCCCCAGCCCTAACTTGATTTTTTTATCAATAGTTTTGAAATTTTGTATGGCTGCATATTAGAGGCTGCTCAATTCAAAAATTAAAAAACTTTAAAATTTTAAAAAATTTTAAATTTTAGTTTGGTAAAGGGGGACAAAGGAGAACCAAAAAATTTTTTGAAAAATATTTTGTTGAAAACTTGCATACAAGAGTTTTCTGGGGCGCTGAGCACGAATCTGAAATCCGTTTTTCGTTTCAGCTTTTCGTTAGCTTAGTGTAAGCTTACATGTTAAGCTTACAACTTTAGCTTATACTTTGTACCAAATCCAAATGCGTTAATATTTTGGTAGGGTGCTACTGGAGGCTCAGTGATTTCAAAAATTTAAAAAATTTGTTTTTTTAAAATTTTTAAAACTTTAAGTTTTTAAATTTTTTTAAAAATTTTCGGCACATATGCTGAACTAACGAAAAGTTGAATCGAAAAACAGACTTCAGAACCGTGTTCAGCGACCCCGAAAACCCCTCTATACATCGGTTTTTTCGATTCGCAAGACGAGGCCAAAGAGGACAAAAACTTCTACTTCGAGGTTAATCTCAGCATAGTTGCAAACATGCCCCCTTAAGCCTATGCATTTTACCATTTAATTTGTTGTTATAGAACCTATATATATATATATATATATATATATATATATATATATATATATATATATATATATATATATATATATATATATATATATATTTCATCAGCCAGTCTTTGAAAAATGCGTAGAAAAATCTAACAAAAATTAAACGGAAGTGGGATTCGAACTTAGGACCTCGCGTTATGCGTATAAAATGGACATGATTTACTGATTTTCTAAGTTGTGGATTTTTTTTATCAAATTAGAAATTTCTGATTTAAATAAACTGCAAAAGTGCGGGACTGCACCAGTGGTCAGAAGACAACTACAAACAGTGGTGAACTGTTTAAGAGTTAAGCTTGATAGTTTTATTGGAAAGCGAAGTAACCACTTGGCTAAGCCCGCACCAATTTCTCTTACACAAATTTGTGTATTTGAATGAAACTCTGCGCTGGGAGGGTAGAGAAAGAATTACACTAATACACTTTACTACACAGGGTATCTTACATGCACAGGGCGCATGCGCAGAAAATACGGGGTCTTATTTTAAACTGTGTTCCTATCTTAGTTTCTTCCCGCTCAAACTACTCAGAGAGAATTGTGTTACACCTAGGCCAGGCGGTGTAGTCTAGTTTGGCCGAACTCTGACTTGGCCCAACCATCACTTAAAACTGCTAAGCCCCGCCCACTATACTAAAGGGAGAAAGTCTTACAGTAGTGTTTTTCTTGTAAATAAAGGCCAGTTTACACCACCAAACTTTCGCCAAACCAAACCTTGGCCAAACTCAAGTTTGGTGCAAAAAGTTTGGCAAACTTTGTGTTTACACTACCAAACTTCGTTTGACCAAACTTCCTCCAAACTTTCACCAAACTTTAGGAGGGAGCCAATGAAATTAAAGAGAATATGAGCGCCAACTTAAACCTATTTAAACAGTTTCTTCCAGATTGTCGATATTAAATGGTTCTTTCATAGATGGCCTGAGTTTAGAGGCTTCTCGATTCACAGATGTTTTTCTGGTAATTTTAAAGCAAATTGAAAAGATTGGCACATTAAAAGGTTTTGCTTATTAACATTGGTTATTACTCATTAACTCATTAACTCATTAACTCATTAACATTAATTAACATTGAGAATCTCTTAACTGGTAAAAGTGACAGTCAGCTGGCAAAATTTAAACTTGGTCCTAGCTAAAGTTTAGTACAATAGTTCTTTTTCCAACTTTTTATATTTCTTATTCAATTTTCCATTTAATATTTCAAATACGGCCTTCCAACACATTACGTGAATTCTGCAGGCTGGAAACCATCCTTTGTTTAACGGAAACTAAACTAATAAATAGTACAAAATAAAAAGGTGACGAAGGGCGGAAACAAATGCATTAAAAATATCCATGCAAGTGTATAATATAGCGCAGACACAGGCATGTGACTTTCTGGTGGATTCTGATTGGTCAGTTTCACCAAACGTTTGGTGAAAATTGCTATGGGACCAAACTCAGTTTGGCAGTTTGGTGGTAGTTTGGTGTAAGTTTGGTGGACGTTTGGTGCATGTTTACACCATCAAACTTCCACCAAACTTTTGCCAAACTTGAGTTTGGTCGAGGTTTGGTTTGGCGAAAGTTTGGTGGTGTAAACTGGCCTTAACAGTGAGGGGAGGGGGACTGTTTACAAAACTTATTACATTTCTGTCTAAAAGAACGAGTTTTTAATTGAAAATTAAGGGGGGGGGTACGAATTTCACTAAAAGTTCGATGTTGGAAAAGCTAGCTAGTCTTTTGCCAACTTAATAGTACTAGGTTTGGTGTAAAATAGTTTAAAGTTTGAAAGAATTATGTAGGGGCGCGATAGCGCCCCTACATAATATGGGTATAAAGGCGTCTGCGCGGCCCCCTGGAAACAGTGTTGGCCTGGTGCCAGCTAATTAGAGGTCCGGGAGGGGTAAAAAGGTTACCATCGTAAAGTACTCGAGCAGTACTACAAGTATCACCATACTTTTGGTTAAAATTCCAGACTTCGAAATTTTGCACTAGGCGGGAGTTACCGTGCGTTTGTTTTTTTTTCTCGGTTAATAACGCTTTTCGGAAGTGCATATGTCAGCGCAGTGTTGGAACGATGTGGGCATTTTGGCCCAATACTACTATTATATGTTGGTAGGCAGGGTCCTCCCATGCAACCTTTTTTTGGTCATTTTGGCACCTGGCCAATTTTGGCTCTGTGCCAAGGCCCCAAAGTCGGACTTTCGCTATTTTGGCACTTCGGTTGTGATCGACTTTTTTCACAGGTTAGCAGCTAGATCGGTTTGGTTTGTTTTATTTGAATATTTCGGACTATGCGCGGAATGTAACGAGGGGGATTTTTTAATTTCGCTCTGGAGCTTTCAGGAGATGGGCCCAAACTTTGCATTTTTTCACCTGTTTTGGCGAAAAGTTTCTAAGTCCCAATTTTACTAGAAATGGCCTAAAAGTCACTAAAAATGGCGTTTTTCGGCCTTGGGGTGGTACCCATATATAGTAAATCGGGGTCGCTGAAAACGATGAGCATACTGCTGAGGTCGGTGGATGTGACCCCTGACCCACAGCGCCCACCCACAGTGGGCCCGGTGTGGGTCAAAAATGAAAGTCTTCAAAAGTGGCCAAGTTTGGTATCAAATGAAAGCCCTTGGCGAGGCGATCAACTTTTGTCATTATGCCACCCACAAAAAGTGGCCCCACCGACCTGTGGGTGGCTGCCCCACCCAGAGTGGGTCCGGTGTGGGTCAAAAATGAAAGTCTTCAAAAGTGGTCAAGCTTGGTATCAAATGAAAGCCATTGGCGAGGCGGTCAACTTTTGTCATTATGCCACCCACAAAAAGTGGCCCCACCGACCTGTGGGTGGCTGCCCCACCCACAGTGGGTCCGGTGTGGGTCAAAAATGAAAGTCTTCAAAAGTGGTCAAGTTTGGTATCAAATGAAAGCCCTTGGCGAGGCGATCAACTTTTGTCATTATACCACCTCCAAGAAGTGGCCCCACCGACCTGTGGGTGGGTGGCCGGCGTGGGTCAAAAATTAAAGTCTTCAAAATTGGTCATGTTTGGTATCAAACGATAGCCCATTTGCTCACATTTGCCCTGCCTATTGCATTGTTCAAGCTCCTTATCTGCGTTAGCTCACTGCTGGAAAGGGAACCTTTAAAATGACAGAAGGACAAGTAATAAAAATGCTCCTCCGGAGCATGAAAAAGTAATATGGGTAGTGGTGAGGTTGTAAAATCAAGAGAGGACTAGTCTTTAAAATGCTTAATATGGGGCTAGGTTCAAAAAAAGAAGAGGACTAGGTTGTGGGCGAATTAATATGGGCACAGCTTCGCCGAGCAACCCATATTCGCGGGCTTTCACGCTTCGCCATAGCGATTGCCATATACAAAGCAATTAATGTCAGTCAATAATTACAATTCCAGCAGTTATATATATATATATGTAAACTATATAGTATATAATTTGGTTGTGCTGGACTACGACAAGCTACGAGAAAAAACCAAGGCTATGATTGTAACGCAAGCGGTTGAATAGAAATAGAAGATCGTCGGAGAGTGTCCTGATCCTGAAGTTATTGTTGAAATATATACTTTTGTTATAAATGGTTAAAACGCTCAGTAGATAAATATTAAGAGTTTATCGAAAGAAATGTTTCCTTCCACTAAAACTCGTTTATCATAGTCGTATATTATTTACGTACTGTAACTAAATCTGAACACTGGTACGTATAAAAATATATAACTCTTTCAGTCCGCGAATATGGGTTGCTCGGCGAAGCTGTGCCCATATTAATTCGCCCACAACCTAGTCCTCTTCTTTTTTTGAACCTAGCCCCATATTAAGCATTTTAAAGACTAGTCCTCTCTTGATTTTACAACCTCACCACTACCCATATTACTTTTTCATGCTCCGGAGGAGCATTTTTATTACTTGTTCCATGCAGCATAGCGTCCTGTGGAGCCGTCAGAAGTTGGTGTTGTCGGCCCAAAGCTCGACATGACACGTACACAAACTTTGCCTCGCCCTGATTGCTATGGGCAAGGTACGGTACCCAAATTTTCCAGAAATAGTTCTGACATATAGCGCTTTGATATCGTGTAAAATACTCCTTAGATCAATGTATACTTTTCTGTGAGATACAATCAAAGTGCGAAAAATTGGGTGTTGTAGGTCTATTCGGGTGGAGGCTAACTAACGTCTAATGAGCTGTGGTTTACCAAATGAACCCAACTTTGCTCCAATTAATACTCCAAGTGTCTGTCTTAACTTGTGTAAAAATGACGTGATTTCGTTAATCCCTGCGTTCGCAGTGCTAGATTACATTATCGATATTGTCGCTGTAATTTGGTGCCATTTCGAAGATGTGAGCCAATTACTCCAAATTACTGTGGCAGAATCGGCTGAAACTTTGCGCATTACAGGCCAGTGAGTGTACCAAGATATGCAGAAAGCTAGGTCACTAAACCTCGCTGCAGTGTTTAGAAATGCAAGATTGATTTCTCGAAGTATGGATGGCTATCGCTCCAAAAAGCTCTAAGACAGTTGTAAGTGCATACTGAACGAAGGAAGCGTCATATCGAAAAACGGATTTCATATTCGGATTCAGCAGGTCAAATAACCCCTATAACCATCTTTTCGGCGAGATCGGAGACGAAAAATTTTTTGACCCCATTTTTACTGCGCTTAGCTAGCTTTTCAGGCCTAAAAATAAGGGTAATTTTTTAACAAAAAGTTTGCTAGCACACTAACCAGAAAACCAAAGCGCTCGAAACCTACAGACAGTTTGCCCCTATTAGAGCCTAATATTTGCTAAAAAGCTGGGGTAGGCTAGGGGCTGCCAATTTCAGGGCTGCCGCGGTTCCTTTTTTTCCTTTTTTTTCCTTTTTTTTCGAGGTCGTCCTTTTTTTTCCTTTTTTCTGCAAAAATTCCTTTTATTTCCTTTTTTTCAAAAATTTTCTGACAATTGACAAAAATGTGCCTAAAATTTAGTCTTACTGTGTTAATTTCCAAAAATTTTCCGGCTTCGCCGGAATATTGTTTAACTTAATTTTTCAGTTTTATTATAGAATAGCTAAGGCTACGTACATACATTTTTACTTAATATGACTTACGAATTTAGATTTATAGAAATCGTTGGACTTATTTTTTGTTTGCTTAAAGACAAGAGTTAAAATTTAATTTGTATAACTAGATAGAACGTTTATATATTCTTGAGTAATACTAAACGTATATATATGTTAGTAATGTGTGCATAGACTGCTACAGAGTTTTTGAGCAAAATGCACTAAATACGATCGCAAAATGCGTAGACGTCACAGTCATGTTTTCCAAAAAAGTGCCTAGGAGTCAAGATTACAATTGTTTTGGGGGTTCCGAGGCCTCTCTTTTAGTTCTACCCCACACGGTATTTTTGGAGAGAAAGCAAAAGGCGATCTATTTTTAAAGCATAAAATAACAGATAGGAAAATTTTTGTTCCTGCGGTGCCTCAGTCTCTATTTCAAATTTTAGAAAAATTGCGCTCCTGCAAATATCTTTATTTCTCTCAATTTTTAAAAACTTTCACGCCTGGCGGCATCGCTCTTCTATCTAAATTTTTTAAAATTTTTCGCACCTGCACAGCTGTTATATATCTCAGTTTTTAAACATTTCTGAGTCTGCGCCACTTGTCTACTTCACGTTTTAGAAATTTTCGCGTTTTTCGATGTGAAATTTTAATCTTCATCTGCAGAATTTTTGCATCTCAATTCAGTTTTAAACTTTTTGAAATTTACTATATGTATATTGCGGTAAACTTCAAAACTAAGCGTTCGTATTTCAAATGTTTTTAAAGATTTCCGTTACAGATTATTCATAATTTCAAAAAATTTCAAGGTCTCAGTTGCTGATTTTTCCATAACTTTTATCGAACGGTTTTAAAGGTTCCCACCACGGATTTTAGATATCAAATTTTTCAACTTCTCTGGGCTAAATTTTGTAGGCTCGACCTTTTCAAAATCCTAAGTGCGTCCCTGATTGAAGGTACAAATTTCTATAAATTCTATAAGTTTCTTAGGGGACTCCAGCCCCCTGATCTTGAGCTTAGCATTTCTACTTTATTCTATTTCCATTCGTATATTATAAATTGCTTTCTTATTTTCGGGTACAAAGCTAAATTTTAGATATTAGTGGAATCTGGAGAAGGCCTATTTCTTCATTAAAAAGCGTTGATGGTTCCATAGCCGATTCAGTTTCTGAAGTGCTGTGCCCTCCAAATCTCGCTGTTTTAACCCAGTTATAAGCTACTTCAAGCTCAAATAACCGAATTCTCGCCCTGCGGGTTCATATCTCGGATGAAATCTTTTATACCAGGTCGCATTGCTTTACTTGTTTCTTTGCGTCAAAGTTATATTTAAAGGATAAATTCTCCGAAACCTATTCTTAAGGTGTTCTCAATTTAAACTTCAAATCTTTACGAAGCTAGATTGTAATTATACAAGAATTTAGGTCAAGTGCAGATAGCGCCTTTCTGTTTCCGATTCGAGGGTCGGAAATATTAAGATAAAAATACAAAAGGAGGTACAAAACCAACAAATTTCGTGCCTTCGGCTCGTATTTTCTGTTTTATAATAGCGTATTTACTGTGATCAAGAAGACGAAGCTTGAAACGCGTCTGCATTTGCATTTTATATAGTGTTTTGCTTAAATTTTCTTTGCATAGAAACGTATGTAAATGTTTAATCCTTGTATGGCTGTTAAAAATGGAAAAAATTTAATTTTTTGCTCAGTAACGTTATTAATTTATGTCTGAAAATTCCTTTTATTTCCTATTTTTTGTCGGACAAATTCCTTTTTTTTCCTTTTTTTCGGGTGCAAAATTCCTTTTTTATTTCCTTTTTTCTGAGAAAGGTCGCGCGGCAGCCCTGCAATTTTATTAGATCGAAAACGGCGCACGGTCACATCGCAACTTTTCGCCAAATTTCAAAATTTGAGCTGTTATAGCTGAAGAAGGAAGCAACGCTCGAAAGCCGGAATACTTTTAATATTTAGCACTAGGAACAGATAACATTTATGGCTGAAAGTTTCAGAATGGGTCAAACCGTTAATCCGCCAGAGCTGAAAAAACCTTTTTGAAAAATCCCATTTTTCCCACCAAAATTTGTACTTTGGCGTCCTGCCAAAAACGGTGTATATGAGATATATTGTTGCCCACCCTAAACTTTTTTACTTTGATATGTTGGCTAATGTTGGGGGAAAAGTAGCTCTCTCCGACGATGTCGTGCCAACCCCTTCGTAGCCGCCCCCCCCCCCCCTTAAGGGGGGGGGGTCGCGATTTTTCGACCATCTCCGATTTTTCTCATTTTCACATATTTTGTAGTCCCCATGGGTCCGCAAAACAAGACAAGTGCTTTTGTTGCAAAACTGTTCCTATCATTCACAATAACCCTCCAAAGGTGATCCCGACATGTGTTAAACATAGGAAAATGAAAAAGTTTGGAAAATTTTTCTGCTACCAAAAGTTTGAGCGCTGTGTAAGAGCAAATCGGCTACCACTCGCTGTAAACCTAATTTGGACAAGGTAAAGTGCTAATATCTACACGAGGTTATTTTCCGCAGGGTCGCTGATTTTATACGAATTTTCAAAGTCCGGAGAAGTCGATTTTTGCTCAAAATCGCTCTACAAATGTGTAGGTCAGTGGACGTTTTGTCTTGTCCTGAACTAACCCTTTGGTGTAGAAACTTCGCGTTTAGATATTAGCACAGTATATTGTTAGAGCTTTATTTTGCATATAATCAATCCCTATTTGGCCTTTTCAGTAGCTCGCAGTTTTGGTAGCAGAAATTCCATTTTTCCTCAAAAATCGTCATTTTTCGAAAATTTCATGTTTGCTGCTTCATAAGTCAGTCAAATCTTAAGGTATCTCAATAAAATTTGGCATGCTAATAGACTGGGATAAAACCTACGCTTATGTGAAGTTTCATGCCAATAGCCTATGTTTTCCTCTGGTGACATACTACGATAGCATGGCGGACACCTATGAGCAAAAAATGTCAAATTTTCAACTTTTTCAAATATAGCCATATTTTATATCAAATTGAAGCTCTCGATGTCCTGAACATTTTATCTTCTTGCACCAAGTCTCTATAAAGCAACATAAAAAAGTTAGAGCGAGTTAAAGTTTGAAGCAAATGACAGTCCAAATAAGCTTTACCAAATCGTCCAATCGCCGTGTCTCGCTCGTTGCTTAGCTTGCTACTGTAATTTATGCGGTAATAAACACCTACAGGTAAAGGCTTTAAATTGATGTATTTGTCATGCCACAGTCTCTTGTCAAGTTGTTATCCCACTTGTACGCGACTTCGAAGCCCTCAGCGAGGCATACTAACGTAAATACTAAATTGTAGAGATTTGAACTGCAATATCTCTAGATGGGATTGACCCTGGACTCTAAAAATTTGTCTTGTTTTTGGGCACATATGGGGGTATATTATACCCAAAAATGAGCGAAATCGATGACTATAAAATTTGGTACTTGGCGACCCCCCCCTTAATTTAATTAAACTGATAATCTTTTTATACCTATATATTCACTATAAAAATAATAAATAAGAGTAAAAATGTAATAACATGAAAATTGGAGGTTATACGCTTCACAAAATTATAATTCAAATTTATACTGCAAAATAGTAAACCCACCTATAAAGTTTTTTAAATTTTCTACAGAATTTAAACTTCCGTTGATTTCTTACAATTTACAACACGAATAGTATACAGTAACGTTAAGGTGCGTATGCATACACAAATGTTTGGAGTTCTTTTATATTTAATTGGTCGTGTGGCTTTGTGTAAAACAACAAATCATAGTTATTGGGCCAATTCATAGTTGGGCCAAGTCATACCAAACCGGCTAGGCTAGGGCTAGTGTAAGATCTTTCAAACTTAAAGTTTATGTTTGGGACTTTTCAAGAAAGGGTAGAGTAGAGTTTAAATTAACTCGATCCTTTTCATGAAAGAGTTAAAAAGAGGGAAAGTCCAACTTAGTGGAGTTAAAACTAGTTAAAAGAGTTAGTTTTAACTCTATTCACACCTACTCTACCCTTTCTTGAATAGGTCCTTAGTTAACTGAAAGAACTGAAAGAAATTGTGAAAATTTGTGAAAAAATGGCTAAAAAGCGGTTGTAGACAAAAATGGCCAAGAATTGTGGGATCTCTAACTATTTCCCCCTAACTTTTTGGGATTGGATAGGTAGTTAAATTGGGGTCATCTATATTAAAATGTAAAGGTTGAAATCAAGGCTACAATCTGGGTTCGTAATATAAAATGCACAATTTTCTAGTTTTTAGTGTTTTAATTAAAAACATTCGGCCCAGATGCAAAAAGTTCTAAGTAACATATTCAAACTTTCGAGATAAAGCAAAGTTAAACGTTCGCACCACTAGCTTTAGCTCGGTGAAAGATGAACTCTTGGTGAAAGATAACAAGAAACTTTCTGCTGCCCGATTACAGTACATGATAGTGCGGGGTATCTTTTCACAACTTCAAATTAATTGCCGTGTCGCTGCTATGGTGATGGTATCCGTTTGTACAGTGCTTTTGTGTTGATTTTTTTGAAATGCTATAGCTTTCACAATTTGGGAGTTGGAAAGAGCGTTATTTTAAAGCTCATTATCAACACATTTGCATGAGTTTACGAAACTAGCAAAATTAGCAAAAATTTTCTGACATAATGGCCAAATGTAGACCAAAATTTCTTGAACATCGATATCTCAAAACTGTATATTGAATCGGCCAAAAGTTCTTTTTGTGCCATGATATGAAGGACATGTAGGCCGAGGGTCGTTTTTGGATTTGGCTCAGAAGGTCTTTGTGCTCCAGAAAATTCGTCCAAAGGTGCGGTGACACGAAATTTCGCATTGAGTGTTCTCGCAACTGGAGACGTTTTAGCTCAAACCAAGAAAAATGTCCCTCCCCAATTTTCATCCTGCCAAAAATCATGGGGATCCTTTGGGAAGCTTTTGAGAAATCGATGTTCCAAAAAACAATATTTGCAGATTTGCCGAAATGACTTTTCTAGCAAAGTCTCTAGCCTAAAACGAACTCCAGCTGTTAGGCATTGATAAAGGTAAAGGTTTACCCAATGAGATATCTCCGTCCTGCCACAGGACATGGGGTGGCGGTGCTCACCTCCGGATTCTCAGCCGTAGAGCCAGGAGTGCCACCTCAAATGATGACTGCATCCGTGGAAGGGTGGGAGCAGCCCTTCTACACAATCTCCTGTTACCTTTCACCATAGTGGTACTCATTTGCCGACCAATTAAGGATGGATAGCTGGGTTGGCTAGAGCCGAGAAAGCTTTGTGACCTCCGGGGATGGAACCACCGACCGAAGGATCGAAAGTTGTGACCACCGCGTTGGACCACTCGGCCAATTATATACACAGGCTTTTAAAAATAGCTGTTTTTGCCATAAAAATAGCAAAAATTTTCCATTTTGTCATCCCAAAAGGGGGGGTCTAGACCCTTTGAACCCCCCCTGGGTGCGGCCTTGTATATACATAGTAATGTTGGCTTTTGTTTACTTACCCATTTATTTATTCATTTTTAAAAATTTTTCAAACCTATATATATTTGCTATTCTTGTTCGAGTTTGACAGTGAACTTCTTTGTTTTTCATTTTGTTTTTGTTTCTGTTTTTGTTTTCAGGGAAGGCAACTACCCCGGTGATTCCTTTTCCGTTACCTACCAACAACTGTTGGATGATGTCTGTAAATTTGCCAATGTTCTCAAATCTAAAGGTATGTGCTTGGGTGTGACTTTAAGAACTCAGATTTGTTTTCTAAGGTTTCTGGGCTGGGGGGAAGGAATAGTTTCATAAAAGTTGTATGTCGCGTTTTCGTAGCGTTGTGGTTGGTTTGAGCGTTTCTCAAGTCCGAAAATCGTGTTCCTGGGATCATTGAGAAAATTCTCAACTCAGGTTGTCTTGTATGGCTAATTGAATCGGCTAAGTAGTAGAGGAAAATTTTTTGGGAACTCGAGAAGTTTTTTTGGACATGGTTTGATTTCAATTTGTTTGCAAAAAACAAGGTCTGAAAAGGGGTTGTAAAATTTGATGAAACGATTTGTCAGAAAATAGATGGGTATACATACGTATCAGATCAACAAATAATTTTGGTGATTTATTTAGTATGCCCATAATTTCAGTGTGGTTTTAGTATCTTAGTAATAGTATCCTCTTTACATAGGATAATGCTTTTTTCAGTTTTTTAGTTTTTAATGCAATTTTTTCTTTTTTTCAGGAGTGAAACGCGGCGACCGAGTGGCTGTCTATCTGCCCATGATTGTCCCTCTGGCCGTGGTCATGCTTGCCTGTGCTCGTATCGGGGCTGTACATTCCGTTGTGGTACGTAGAATTTTTCTTTTTTTCTTTTGTTTTTGACTTATTTTTCCTGGAATTTGATGGTGACTTTGGCTGTAAGTAAAGGAATAGAATAGTGAAACTAATTTTTTAAGCCTTTTGAACTTTGCTTTGACTCTACTTGTACTGCCGTCTTCAAATTAATGCAGTGGTTTTCTTCCAAGGATGAAATTGCAGATTCTGTGAACTGTAACTCCTGATATCAGTTTCTAACTTTATTTTCAACGTCGGAATAAAATTATTTTCAAATTTAAAATTTTAAAATAAAAATTTGCAAAAATTTTAAAAATAATGTAAATTTCTTGTCTTATTTTTTCAGTTCGGTGGATTTTCCTCAGAGGCCTTGGCCGCCCGAATTATCGACGCTAATGCTAACATTCTTGTCACAACAGGTAGTAAAAAACATCAAACAAAAACAAATCTGAAAAACAAAAACATGTCTATCCATTTAATTAATTGATTTGTTAAGAATTTTAATTAATTAAACTTGATGTTAATCCTTCTACAAACTGTTGTTGCTCTTTGTTGTCTTGGTACTAAATTTGTTTTGTAAGCAAACTTAGGCCCTATTTCTTTAAAGATTAAACGGATTAGATTAAAATTAATCCGCATTAAAGAAATAGGACCTCGGATTAATCGGATTAAAATTTAATCCAGCTAGTTAAACGAGTTAAACGGATTAAATTTAATCCTATTTCTTTAATGCACCTAGGATTAAAATTTTAATCTAATCCTCCTGTTTCTTTATTCACACTTCGGATTAAAAGCTCAACGAGTTAATTTTAATCCGACCTGCTTAATCGCTGTTTCTTTAAAGATTAATTTTAATCCGTTTAATCTTCCGCCTGCATTTTCAACCAACTTTTAATCCTCGTGCAGATTAAACGGATTAAAAGTTGGCGGATTAAAATTTTTAATCGCTGTTTCTTTAATGGCGGATTAAATGGATTAAAATCAACTCTTTTAATCCGCAGATTAAAAATGGTCGGATTAAACGAGTTAGTTTTAATCCTTTTAATCCGTTTAATCCTGCATTAAGGAAGTAGAAATTAAAATTTTAATCCGATTGATTTTTAATCCGTTTAATCCGGCCATTTTAATAGTAAAGTAAAGTAAAGTAAAGTAAATTTATTCGCACGACACAGTTACACACGTACAAAGTAGTGAATAATAAATTTATTAGTTATTATAAGTCTTTCGGAGCAGTAGAATTTAGGGTTTCGCTTCCAGTCGTAGTATCAACATTCTTATCAGCTTCAGCGAGAATCTAAGACAAAAAAAAGAGACAGAAAGGGAAATAATATGCATCATTAAAGCGCGGAACTGTGAAGGTGCTGGAGGGTGTGAACCTTTCAAAGAAAGGCATTGAGACACCCCTCCTATTACTAATTATGATCTAATTGGGTCCTCTAATATAATTTGATTTACAAAAGGGTATAAAATTAAAATTTTCAAGTTTTTTACTAAAACTATCCAAAGTACCAGCTGTCACCGTTGACTCAGGGAGGGAATTCCATATTTTTACAATTCTAATTGCGAAGAAGGCAGCACGTTGGCTAGATCTAGCAACTGGTTGTAGTAGTCTAAGGCTTCTATTATTACGGAGATTTGTAACTGGGGCATATTGGAAAAATTCGGAGAATTCTAAGTCTATTTTACTGTTAATTATTTGATATGTTAGTTTGAGGTCAGCTATGATTCTTCTGATTTCTAGCGGTTGTAAACCTAGAACATTTAGTCGTTGCCTGTAGGATAAATGGCGAATTGCCATGATTTGTCTTGTGAACAACTTTTGGACTCGTTCAATTTTATCAATTAAGCCTACTTGATGTGGACACCAAGCAGGTGAAGCATACTCTAGGTGTGGCCTAATAAAACTAACATATAAGTTAATTAAGACATTCGAAGTCCTACTTTCAAAAGATCTCAAAATTTGACCAAGGATTTGGCGGGCTTTAGATGTTATATTTGTGACATGTAGGTGGAATTTTAAATCATCAGTAATCCACACACCCAAATCTTTAACCGACTGAATATGAGGTAATGTTGTATTAGACATCGTTAAGTCAAATTGAAAACCTGGCCTGCCGAGAGTAAGTATATTACATTTAGGAACAGAAAACTGTAACTGACACTCGGTAGCCCAAGCTTGTATCATATCAAGATCATTTTGTATTCTCTGAACGTCGGTTAAATCATTGATTGTGAGGAATAGTTTGGCATCATCAACAAATATTTTTACTTTTGAATTTAGCAAAATTTTGGTTAAGTCATTTATATATATCAGGAATAGAACAGGTCCAAGGACTGACCCTTGGGGAACCCCACTTTTCACGTGAGCCCAATCAGAAAGGTGATCTCCAATTTTCACTCTTTGTTTTCGATTACTTAGGAAGGCCTCGAACCATCTTAAAACATTGCCTGTAATACCAACATAACTCAGTTTTTGCAACAATTTTTTATGTGGTATACTATCAAAAGCTTTTTTAATGTCCAAATAAATTACTACTAAACTCTTGTGGCTATCTACAACATGAGTCCAGTTATTAAGACATTCAAGAAGTTGTGTAGTGGTAGATCGGCGGGACAAACCTCCATGCTGGTGTGAGGAAATTATTCTATTTTGAGCCAAGTGGGTTATAAGTTTCGGCTTAACGCACTTTTCGAAATTTCGCATGGGGGCAGAAGTAAGACTAATAGGCCTATAATTTTCAGCTGAATTTTTATCTCCTTTCTTGAAAACAGGGACCACGTTGGCATTTATCCAATCAGGCGGTAACCTAGCGGTATAAAGTGACACGTTATAGATTATAGTGAGGATGGGGCTGAGTTCGTACTTCAATTTTTTCAATATTAGCGGCGGGATTTGATCAGGACCTGCAGATAATTTGTTTTCAAGGCTACTTATAGCCTTCTCTACGTCGGATATAGAAACTGTAATATCGGTTAGTTCCGAAGTCGGGTTATAATAGTTTGGTACTGGTAGTCCATTTTCAGTTGTGAAAACGGAGGCAAACTGATTACTAAGACATTCTGCTTTTTGCATGTCAGAATCCAAATGGTTTCCATTTATACAAATTGTAGGTACATCATCTGGTTTCCTATTTAGACGTTGTTTCACAAAATTCCAAAATTTTCTTTGGTTATGCGTTCGGCTTATATTTAACTCCGTACGTTGTCTACTCTCTTTGAGTGCGACGCGGAATTGTTTAACAGCCATTTTCCAATTATTATAATTAAAAGCTGATTGTGCTCTTTTATACTTGTACCAGAGTTTGTGCTTAGTTCGTCGTAAGATTTGCAACTGTGGAGTTAGTGGGGGTGAAACTCTACCATCTGTAATTGTTTTAGTGGGCACATAAATTTCAATAGCAGTTAAGAGTATACCCTTGAGTATGTCCCAAAGGTAATCTATATTAAAACTGTCACTAAAAAGTGTATTCCAATCCGTGGCTAAAATATAATCTTTCATGGACTCATAGTCGCCTCGACGAAACATTTGTATCTTTTTAGTTACATTATTACGCAGTTTGGTGGTAGGAATTTTAAAAAGAATCGATTCGTGATCGCTACTGCAAAAAGGAGGATTAGTGTGGATGTCATGTATTAATCTCGTGTCTGTAGATAACACTAAATCTAGGATGTTATCAACTCTTGTAGGGGTCCGAACAAATTGGGTAAGACCAGCAGTAACAGTAAACTCAAGAAATATCTCAGCTGAGGTGTTTAAGGGAGCAGTTAGATTATGCCAATTTATTAAGGGTAGATTAATATCTCCCAGGACTATACACGGTTTGTTTCTCGGCCATTCGTCTAACAATTTACGACACAATTCTTCAATGTGCGCCTGCTCAGTACCCGGCGGTACGTACATTAAAACGAAACGTGTCCAGGAGCTACCTAGCTTAACGTCAATTGAACAAATATCACTACTATGCACATGGTAACTACTAACAAGTACACTAGAATAACATTTATGAACAAATAAGGCAACACCCCCACCTACACGGTTGGGTCGGTCAGTTCTAAAAATTCTATACCTGTTTGCGTTTAGTTCAGCATCACTAATTTGTGAAGTTAACCAAGTTTCAGTAACAAAAATAATGTCAAATAACGGAAAATGTTCAATAATTTCAGACTTGAATTCAGAAAGCTTATTTTTAAGGCTTCTAGAATTGAATAATATGCAGTTACAGTAATGATACCCTTTTCCACTGCTCCAACCTCAGTTATCCTGATCATTCTGATTCGGCTCATCAACCTGACGATCCGTTTCAGACTGATCAGGAGGTGGGGGCTTGCCTTTAACAATTCTACCATGCTTAATAATTACTACCTCACCCCGATTTCTTCGCTGCCACAGTTCGTTGCGTAGTTCCCTGTCCCGCACTCGCTCATCATATGTCAGATCAGGTCTGACCCAGACCTTTTCGTACAGTTTTCCCAGTTTTCTGAAATCCCTGTGCAGGAGGAAGCTTCGTCTGGCAGTCTGGTCCGTGAACTTCACCTTGACGATTCGACCCTGAGGGGTCCCAGTTGGCCCGTCACGGAAGATGTCGGAAACCATTGACTGATCAATTCCAGATTCCTTCAGCATATGCTGAACCATGTCGGTAGGATCAGCATTTTTCTTATCATCAAAGTCCGGCAGCCCGGTGACCACCAGGTTGTTCTTCTTAAGTTCCTTTTCCTTTTGATTGGATAAGGAACGGTTCACGGCAGATTGAATCAGTGGGGCTAACTGTTCAATCATCGTAGGCAATATCTCCTTCATCATGGCCGGCAAGATTTCCTGGACGGTCACCCGAACAAGGCTTGTGACATCAGCAATATTCAATCCACCCAAGGAATTCAACCCATTGCCCAGGTTGCCACCACCAGGGCTAGTCGTAGGGGTGACAGCACCCGCAGCAATTAAACTGTCCAGTCCACTACCAACCGACACCGCAGCCTTCTCCTTAGAAAGCTTGCAATCCGGACACAAAATTGAAATATGCTGCATGGCGCCAGAATTGGACCAGGCTCGATATTGTTTATCACCAACATTTTGGCAAGCGGCATGAGCTTTACCCGGACAGGTAGGGCAGGGAATGGTAAAGTCATCCACGCCAAGTTGAAATTTGCAGACGGAGCAGTTCATCTTTTCAGGTTGTTTATTTAGTCGGGTCATAAGTAATGGCAGAATTAATTAGCAACAAGCCAATAAAATGATGAGTAGGTTAAAGCAGCAAAAGTTAATAAATCGCATAAATCTGTAGATTATCTCCAGAGTTGACCCACTTGAATCAATCAAAACCTGAATCAATACCACTTTTTGACCCAAAATTTCGGCAATGCAAATCCAGCAAAAATAAGTAAAAATAGCATAATCATTAAGTTTAATCCCAGCTAAATCCAACGATCTAAAGTTTTCGCGGCCACGGCTTACATTACGCCCGCAAATGAATTTTTAAACAATTTCCCTATGTCAGCTGATTTTTGACAAGTTGTGCTATGTCAAATTGATTTGCCGCAACCAGTGTAAAATAGCCAAAACTTGCTAAAAAGGGCAATTGTTTAAAAATTCGCTACGTCGACAATACAAATAGGCACGCAAACCTTACATCGTTTGTTTCAGTGCAGATTAAACTTTCTGATTATGCTATTTTTACTTGCTCTTGCTCGATTCGCTTTGCCGAAATTTTGGGTCAAAAAGCGGTATTTTTCGAAAAAATTTACTTCAAATTTCGAAAAACCACATGGATCGCATGAAAGCTGGCACATGGGCGGTCCATAAACTCTAATTGAAAATGTTGTCCATGGAGTGAATCGCGAGTAATAGCCAGTCAAAGTTGGGAAAGCGGCAAACATCAAAGGATTTTGAAAATCGAAAAAGTTGAATAACTATCGCAATTCTTAACAAAATTAGCTAATATTTGGAATACAATATGTTTGGGACATGTGCTAATTTTCCACAAAACGGCTAGTTCTTGGTTTCTACTGATCTTTCAAAACCTAAAAAAATCGGCTTCTTTTGATGAATTTTAATTTTTTCAAATTTCTTTTTCAACCAAACAAAAGTTCATGCCATGACGGTTCAGAAAATATATATATATACATTGCTGCAGCAAAAATGTACCGCTAGGTCAGTATAAACAAAACAATTTCGCTACCTACATTTTTTGGTCAGACTTTAGTTTAAAATTTACGATGGAGAAATGGTAGATTTAATTCTGGAAGTTTGGCGAACAGACAGTTAGCTAGTTTTTCATTTTTTAAATTTCTCTTTTCCTTTCTTTTTTGTTGAGTTTCTTTTCCATTTTTTTCAGATTGACTGGAATAGTGGTGTTGACTGTTGGTATCATGAGTTGATGGCTTCGGCCAGCCCCGACTGTCCCGCGGAATGGTTGAACGCAGAAGACCCTCTGTTTATGCTGTACACCAGGTAGGGTTGAGCTTTGGGGCGAGTGTGGAGGGGGTTGGATCCATATTTTGTAGGGGGTAGGGTAGAGTGGACAAGACCCGCCCAATCTTTGCCCCCTCCCCCCTTTGTGGAAATTACTTTTTTCTTTACGTGGATACTGCTTTAGGATTTGGTCTTGTGATTCTAGTTTAGTCTAGTTTGTTTGATCTAAGTTTTTTGCGGACGTTGTCGGTTTCTGGCTTCGCGATTGGGAGATGCTTGCTCTTTTTGAGTCGTCAAAATATTGAACTGATTACTGATAATTATCGCAGGCAACTGTGTTCTGGACTCTTGACTTGCGCTAGGCCAAAAATCAATGAGTTATATTGAAAGTAGCTGTAGTGTAGATTATAGAGAAATAATGAAAAACGCCTGCCTGCAGTCACTAAGGCCGAAGCCTTAGTCCGAACAGGAGAGAGCCAATGGGCGCTGCCAATAACAGCGCCCATTGGCTCTCTCCTGTTCGGAATAATGCCTCGGCCTTATTGACTGCAGGCAGGCGTTTTTCATTATTTCTCTATGATTAATGCCTTGTATCCCTCGTGGATCCGCCTGCTGGCCCGCATTTACCTCATTTTCTTGATGTAGTGTAGATTAGAGAGAGATGGGGTTCAAAGATTTCTAGAGTCGGTATTAATGCTCTCTTTACTGAATTTTTGGGAATTATCCATTCATTTTAGTGGTTCCACAGGAAAGCCTAAGGGTGTCCTTCATACGCAGGCTGGCTACCTCCTCTATGCGGCCACCACGTTTCGCTACGTCTTTGACTATCAGCCCGACGATGTCTACTGGTGTAGTGCGGACCTGGGCTGGATTACCGGCCATAGCTATGTCCTCTATGGCCCCATGGCCAATGGAGCTACCAGTGTTATGGTATTTTTTAGCATCGTTTTTTTCTTGCTCAGTTATCTGGGCTTTCTCTGCTGGGGGAAGGGGGTTCCTGTTTTGTGGTCGGCCCAGTCCCCACTTGTTTGGGAGCTTCTCAGTTCCCGTTGATCTAAATTGTCTAAACTTTTTCATCTTAGTCGGAATTTTTTAGTTTGAAATCGTTATTTTTGGTACGCAAACTGTTTTTAGTATATATTGTTTTTAGCTTAATCGGAACAGTATGCAGTAGTTTGTTATGTAGAGTACTGTTAGGTCATTCCTTGTTAGTATGTACAGTTACATATAACTGGATACGTGTACGTAATGATTATCTTTTGTCAATACTTTTTGGTAATTTTGTGTCATTGATTGATTGACTGTTGTATCAATAGTTCTGACTTTGCTTTTTCTTGTGTTTTTTTCCAGTTTGAAGGCGTGCCCTTCTTTCCCGACCCGGGCCGATTCTGGCAAGTGGTGGAAAAGTACAAGGTGACGAAATTCTACACAGCTCCGACGGCCATTCGATCTCTGATGAAGCATGGACCTAGTTTTGTTAAAAAGTGAGCTCATTGAGGCATATAGGTCCTTTTTTTGAAAATGTTACCAGGTTTTGTGAATGACTTCATGATAAAGGTTGTTAAAGTAAATGCTGGCATTGATAGTTGATACTAACTGTGAAAAACGGAATTCAATTGCAAGCTGTGTTTCTGCAAAATAACGATTATTTTGGTACCTACTTGAAAAGTAGAAAAACTAGAAACTCTGTCTGGCTTGAAATATATATTCGTATAGTCAGTTGCTATTCGAATAAGTCTTTCCTTAATCAAAAACTTTTACAGTTACATGAATTAGCTAGTGTGTTATAGTTAAGGTCTAAAATATTAAAGACGTGAGTTTTATCCTGGTGCGTTCTAAGATGCATTAATAATAAATTTATCAGAATTTGTTAAAATTTATAGTCTCTGTTTGTGTCCACTTTATGTTACGTATATGTTTAGAGTTATTTTTTGCACTAATTGAGTTTAATTGTTTTCATTTTCAGACATGATCGAAGTTCCCTGAAAATTTTGGGCACAGTCGGTGAGCCCATTAACCCGGAGGCCTGGCGCTGGTACTATGATGTGGTCGGGGACCGACGCTGTGTTGTGGTCGATACCTATTGGCAGACGGAAACGGTAATATCTCATTTTTGTACAGGAAGGTCGGGGGGGGGGGGGTGGGAGGGTAAAAAATATTTGGAGGAGGCGGTTTAGATGAAAACTGTAGTGTAAGTAATAGAAATTTGGATAGTTTTTGAAGTTAAAATCTAATATGTTTAGTGTAGATTTTTATCAGGGTGTTTGTCAAGGGTTTAATATTTTTTCGTGCGCTGTCGTGAAATTTCAGTGTGAGATTAACTGTCCTGGCATTTTTTTAGTGGGGGGGATGGGCCCCACCACTTTTCGACAAGCCCCCACCCACTTTTTTGAGGGTCGCCCAAAAGCGTAAAAAAATTAAGTTTTTGATGTCAAATTTTCAAAAATTTTCTCAAGTTTTAGCTAATTTATGGACTTACAAGCTCATTTTAAGCTTAAAAACAGCGATTTTTTTGCGTTTTTAATGCTAATTTTTCGCTAAAAATTTCGGTATATTTGTACCTTTGGCTCGCCCCCCCCCCCCACTTTCAAAACCCTAAAAAATGCCAGACTCTCCGTGATTAAGCCTTTCATAGCAGTTATCACTGAGGATTTGGGTGCTTTTTTTGATAATGGCTAATCGAACAACTAAATTCTATTGATATTTATTTTTTTGTGTGGCAAAATTGGCATTATCTTCCCTTCGGTTTTGAAAATTTTTGGTATATACTTACTTTTTTGTAGGGTGGACATGTCATTACTGCTCTACCAGGATGTACTGTTACACGACCCGGCTCTGCGGTAGGTTGATAATTTCAAGTATTTGACGTGTTCATTAAAATTCTAATTTTAGACAGGATTCTAGGAGAATTTATTTTTGGATATTTTCGCTTTCGATTTTCGGTCCCGGTTTTCGGGAAAGTAGAAGTCAGACGAGCACACGATTTTTGTGCTGTAATTTTTTTATTCTTCATTTTCAATTGTTTTCTGAATGTTTTTATGCTAGTCAAGCTGGCCGACTTCGTTATTATTAGTATTATTTAATTAATTAATTAATTATTTTTCAGACCTTATTTTTCAGACCTTTCCATTCTTTGGTATCGAGCCGGCCCTGTTGAACGAAGACGGTACTGAGATTGATGGTGCTGGGGAGGGATATTTGGTTAGTTAAGCTTTTTATCCCTATTTTTGTATTTTCTTTCTGTAGTACGGTACATTTCACGCACATGCCCCTGCCGAATTTTTGTCTGGCTACGCCACTGAATTCCATACTTTTTCGCCAATATTGGCGAAAAGCCCGGACTGACTGACAAACTTTATTCGCCCAGTCAGTTGGATATCTAAAGACCTAGAGGGAGTTGACAGAGTTAAGTATAACTGGATTCTGACGTAGAGAGTTAAAAGAGGATAAACCCAGGTTCTGAGTTACATGAGTTAAAATAGTTAAACTTAAAATTTAATTTTAGCTCATACAGTCAGTCCGGACTTTTCGCCTTTCGCCAATTCTGTTTAGACTTTGCTTCAACTTTGACGAAAATCGCCATTAGTTGGCGATATTTCTCCAATTTTTAAAATTTCTCCTACGGTAGGTCCCAAAAACGGCTCCATCGGCAGAGAGCTTTCAGTCTCCAGCTGTTCGGGTTCAATTCTATGTCTGGACATTTAAACTAGAATTTTTCATTTTTATTTTGATTTTTTGCTACTAACATTATTCATTTTATTCTATTCCCGCCGCGTATCTGGGGTGTATCATGAGTTTCATTTTTCAAGCCTTTAATGATATATTTTCCTCGATTAAAGTTTGAATGTTTTAGTGTTTGGTCTTCTGATTTTTTTAGCATTTATTTTTTGTCGTCTGATTTTAGGTTTTCAAACGTCCCTGGCCAGGCATGATGCGCACTGTCTACGGGGATCATGCCAGATTTGAGCGAACCTACTTTTCCAAATTCCCAGGCTACTACTGTACTGGGGATGGTAAGAAAGTCCAGTTTTTTCTCTTGATTTTTCATTTTTTATCGAAATGGTATCTGTACGGATGAATTGCTGAAAATAGATAGAGAAATAGCAAAAAATGCCCAACCTACAGTCGCTAAGGCAAAACCTTTCGTTCGAAACAGGAGAGAGAGCCAGTGTGCGCTGCGAGCCTTCTTACCCAGAGAGAACTAATCTCTGGAACTTCTCCCTGCTTGTCCAAGAAGCCTGCCCAGCCAAGGCTCTGCTCTATCTGCAGTACTTTTTCACTATATTTTCTTTATGACTAATGCTTTGTTTCTTGTCTTTCTCTTCTTTCCATTTTTTCTCTTCTAATTTTCCTTTTACCCCATTCTTTTCCAGGCTGTAAGCGTGATGAGGATGGTTACTATTGGATTACGGGCCGAATTGATGATATGATGAACGTCTCAGGGCACCTGCTGTCAACGGCTGAAATTGAGTCGGCCATGGTGGCTCACCCGGCTGTAGCGGAAGCCGCAGTGGTACCGGCAAAACATGACATCAAAGGGGAGACGCCTTACTGCTTTGTCACACTGCGAAATGTAGGTGCATGCTCATGTGTAATGGGCAAAAGTATGTCATAATAGCTAAGGAAGTACCTTCTACAGAAAAGATAAAGAGTGTAGAGTTAAGATTATCTCGTTTATAGGTGTAGTTTTGGACAGTTTGAATTTTATTAGTGCATAATATGTATAATTGTTTTAGCAATTAATCTTCTTGAGAAAACGGGATTCGTAGATCGATTTAACATTACTCAAAACTACTACTCCATTTACCCCTTTTGTCAAGAATTAGCAACTTCTAAAATTGTCAAAAACATTGAAATAATTTTTCTACCGGGGTTTAATACAAATACTTTGTTTTGCACATTTCACAATGTGATTTGAATGGGGAGGGTGGTAGTATGGCTGGCATAATAGTATTATTTTGCTGATTTTGCACCGCTCTTCTTTGTGTTGTATTTCAGGGGTATAAGTTTACAGAAGAGCTTGCAAATGAATTGAAACTTGCAGGTAATGTAAAACTACATTGATTGCTTTACTTGACTTGCCATACTGTGCATTTTATCTTAAAATTAATTAAAATTAGTTCGAGTCAGTTAATAGTTAGTTTAGTAGTTAGTGAACTGTCGCGAAAACTCCAACACGTCGTACTAATTGATTAACAGTCGCTGCCCGCGATTCCAACTAGTAGCCTACGAATGTACGAATAGCTTCTCTCAGAAATTAGACAAAACCATCTCATACCTTTGTGATTTTTTTATTAGTTTAAATTCTGTCTGAAAATTGACCTATTCAGTCCCAGGATTATTTTTAGCAGACACCGTGTGTCTGCAAGGTCTAACTTAAAATCTTTTATCATCTGGAAAATGTAGTTAACCTACTGTAGTTCGGCTACATACCTTTTTCTGATTGTTTCAGTTCGAAAGAAGATCGGCCCCGTTGCCGTGCCTGAGTGTATTCAAGAGGCCCCTGGTCTGCCCAAGACCCGCTCTGGGAAAATTATGCGCCGCATCCTGAGGGTTGTGGCTGCCGGCGGATCCGAACAGGACCCCACGGCCCTTGGTGATACTTCGACCCTGGCCGACCCCTCTGTTATTCAGCAGCTCTATGAGACCCGACAGTTTGCCTCGCCCTGTTGCTATGATCAGGTGATTGCTAGTCGTTAGGCTCACGGTACCGGTGTACTGCTTTTCTCGTTTTGTGGTTTTGAGGGTTCCGGGGGTGGGGTTGGGTTTTTCCTGCTACTACTTATACTGGTTTTCTTTAGTGTATGGATATCACTTTGTGGGGGGGGGGGGGGGCTTTTTAAAGTAGTTTTTGGAAGGACTATTTTTGACGAGTTTTTTGAAGATAATTTTTTGCAATGGTTAAACGGATTGAATTTGAGATTTAGGTCACCAACACACGAGAAACGGATTGCTATATAGTGGATGGGACGAACTAAAACTTAGAAAATTGAAATCTAATAAACTAACGAAAATTTTAATTCGTATGTATCCGTCCAATCGTTATGATTTATATACTGCATTTATTCTGGAATACTGTTGATTGTTAGATTTATGCTATTTTTTGCTGATATGCGTACGTATTGTTGTGGGCACTTCATGTTGTGTTGTTTTGCTAGATATAGCTTGTTTATCTAAATTATCGTGGTTTTTGTGTCTTTATGTCGTTTGCCTTTTATATTTCGGGGAGTTTGTTTTGGTTGAGTTTCCTAGTAATGGCCATTAAATTTGGTTTTGATTTATCAACTTCTGCTTTCGTTCAATCTTTTAAAACAGCTCAAAATTGCGACAAAATCAACAGATTTGAATTTGCAATTTGAGAAAACTATTCTTTGTGTTTTTGGACAATCTGTATTTGTTGTGGTGTTTGTTGATGTTTATATTCCACTATTGTAATGTCATATTCTTGTCTAGATCTTATATTATTCAAATTATGTCAATTTATATTGCAATAAAGATTGGCCATAGTAAAACTCGAACTGTTGTGTATACCTCTATAGTTGCTTAAGTGTCGTTAGTAAGCGACTTCCAGTGCCCGATATTTTTTGGGTGGACCCGGCGGCCGCTGTAGTCGCCTGGTAAACGAAAATACCTGGACCTTAAACTATCGAAAACTGAGCTTTAACATCGGAGCCTATGCTTTTCATGAACGGGTTAAAAGTCAAGAGTGGATGGAGTTTAATGAAGAGCACATAATAATATGCCAGCAGTCACGACACATTGTTATCAGAGCAAAAATTGCTCTGTTCGTTAACGACATTCGCGTGCTATGCTTGTGTTCCAAAGCTCGCAGCAGGCATAAAATTAGGGCAGGTACAGCTTATGTTTCGAGCTACAACATGCAAGCCTAGATCGAGTGAGGGTACCACCGTTTCGACCAGGTACTGATGCACGGGGGCAAACTCTCCCTTATTATAAACTCCTGGTTTAGCTGACTAAAAGGAACTCGGCCCTTTGTAATTTTCTTAGTATTTAATAGCATTATGTGGTTACTTTTTAACACCATTTGATTAATTGGTGTTTTTGGTGTTAAATTTCACTTAAGAATGAAACTTAGCAAAACATTTTGGTAAAGAAAAACTGACTCTTATAAGGAAACTTCTCCTAATAGAAATTGGTTCGCTACTAAATGATGGAAATTGAAACATCGCTAAAGTTTAATGCTACACATCGTTGGAAAAACTGACTGCAAGATTTAGCTTTAGTTTATGATTTTCATCTCGGAGAGTTCTAGGTAGTAAATTTTTTTCCACAGGAAATATGTAACAATCAGCAGCTAGCTACATCAATTTGGTTCTCAAAGTCAAAAGTATGTAAGTTCCGGTTTTTTATTGATATATTTCATGTAAAGAAAAATTAACAAGAACTCACATTGTCTATATTCAGTTCTTCCTTCGTCAGTGATCAACTTATTAAATATTACCGAATCGGACTACAATTTTAATATATATATTTTGTATATTACGTTTATTCCCACCATGTTTAAATCGCATACCGCAAAAGTTTTCGATTTCGTGGAAATCAGTCTTTTCGATTCGCAAAGTTGAGGCCAAAGAGGACAGAAAAACTTTTAATGCAAGATTATTTTATCCTTTAATTTGTTGTTATAAAACAGCCAACGCATTTCACCAGCCAGTCGTTGAAAAATACAAAGAAAGAAAATCTCAGCAAAAATTAAAGACCAAAGTGGGATTCGAACTCAGGACCTGCCGCGTCATGAGTTTAAAAATGGACATGATTTACTGATTTTCTAAACTGGATATTTTGATCAAATTCGAAATTTCAGATTTAAATAAAAGACAAAAGTGCGGGACTGCGCCAGTGGTCAGAATACATCTACAAACGGTGGTGAACCATTTAAGAGTTTAAACTTGAAGAAACAAAGACTGCGAAGTAACCACTTAGCTAAGCCCGCACCAATGTCTTGTACACAAATTAATGCCTATGAATGAAACTCTGCGCTGGGAGGGTAGGGAAGAAATTACACTATTTCACTTTACTACACAGGGTATGTTAAGTGCACAGAGCGCATGCGCAGAAAATATAGTCTTATTGGGTTCCGCTCCCCAGACCCCCGTCGTGTATATTGGACGCATCTATAGGTATCTTGTAGTTGTGCATTACTGTTAGCAGTATCAGCTTTCTAAATATGTAGTCTTTCATACGATTAAGTCATGTTACACTAAAGACATTATCGACACGCAAATCGTAAAAGTTTTCGATTACGTGGAAATCGGTTTTTATTCCGCGGGAGGCGGAATCTTTGTAATGGGTCGACCCAAATTTGTATGTAATTTCAGGAAAGCTACTTTTTCTGGACTATGTTTAACACATAATCCTAGCATGTCTGTTTTTTTCCGACGGGGGGTGTGGTGATTAAAATTTGCTAGCAATATCCCTAAACTGCGCAAAATGAATTTTTACTGTGATACGTGGATTTTTAATAAAGTGTATGATTAAATAAACTGCTAAAATGGTGGTTTGCTATTATATCCAGGTTATGAGTGGACAGTGTTATCTAAACCCTCCTGCGATAATTGCTGCTTGTAGCAGTAAAAATAAATAAGAATGAACTGAACTTTAACGAAATTACTACAACAAAATAGACTTTCTTCAAAACTTTACCTAAATACTGATTCTACTGACCGATCGAGGTCCCAACACTTTTGAGATAGCATAGCATCCTCAGAACTAACGAAAACGTAGATGAAATCTGGCGGAGTTAGCAGTGAACACCAAAGTTTTGTTTGAAAGCTTTAAAACCGTTAATTTTGCTTGCTGCACAATTTAAAAGGCAAAAATGTCCAAATTTAAGAAGTGGGTCGACGAAATTTCAGTGGGTCGTGGGTCGTAGGTCGCGGGTCACAGGTCCGCGGGTCATGGGTACCCGCGGGTCAGGAAGGTACGACCCACTTTCAACTCTGGTGTGTTCTAAAAGTTTCAGACATTTTGAATTACTTTTCGCGAATGTTATCATACAAAATACGGAAAGAATACCACCACCTTAAGGGGGGGGGCGACTAAACTTTTGCCCCGACTTTGTCAGATTGGCCTACTTTTTGGCGAAGTTATAGAGCATGGGTGTGGTCAAGAAAATACTTGGTCGTTGGTTCTTAGCTGCCTTCCAGCCATGCGCAGCCGTCGGGTTTATGTGTCCGACCCCCCCTTTTTCACAACTACCAACATAATTAATTAAAAATTTCTGCTGGCTGCAAGACCCTAGCTCCACGGTTGCCATTTGCCAATATGATTTGGCACATGTGCCCCTATCTGCAGAAAAATACTAGACGTCTCTATCTTATCTGCATCTAAGGAATTACTCTTCAAAGTTGAAGTTTCGTCAAAAATTTTAAAATTTTTGGCTAACGAAAGGAATATTTTATTACTGATGCGAGCTATAAGGCTGTACTTTGGCATAAAAGGAGGCCCTATAGGAGTCCTCATTTGTGCCAAATGGCAAGAAATTCTGCAGCGTGAAAAAATTTGTATGCCAGCTTTAATCTTCAAAAATTGCCAAAATCGCCTTTTTTGGGCAATGGTACACCAGAAATCGAAAAATTCAAATTTTTTGAAATTAAAATTTTTTGAAATATTTGAACTCAGCGTGGTCGAAAACACACCCACAAACGATTTCAGCTCGATTAGTGATGGTTTGAGACTTCTATGGCTGCAGAAAGCCTCTACACAGGATCCGACAGACTGAAAATGGCAGTTTCGGCAATTTTTGAAGATTAAAGTTAACATAAAAATTTTTTCACGCGGCAGAATTTCTTGCCATTTGGCACAAATGAGTAATCCTATAGGGCCTCCTTTTAGGCCAAATTACAGCTTTATAGCTCGCACCAGTAATAAAATATTCCTTTCGTTAGACAAAAATTTTTAAATTTTTGGCGAAACTTCAACTTTGAAGAGTAATTCCCTTAGATGCAGATAAGATACAGACATCTAGTATTTTTCTGCGGATAGGGGCACATGTGCCAAATCACATTGGGGAATGGCTACCTTGCAGCTAGGGGTTTGCAGCCAGCAGAAATTTTTATTTAATTATGTTGGTAGTTGTGAAAAAGTGGGGGTCGGGCACATAAACGCGACGGCTGCACATGACTGGAAAGCAGCTAAGATCTGAGTACCCGGTATTTTTTTGACCCCACCCATGCTCGAAATCTTCGCCAAAAATTAGGCCAATCCGACAAATTCGGGGCACCCCCATTTTATTCGCCCCCCCCCCTTAAGGTGCTGGTATCGTTTTGTGCAGTGCTTTTGTGGGTATTTTTTGAAACGCCGTAAGTTGCTCAATTTTGTGAGTTGGAAAGAGCTTTATACATCATTTTAAAGCTTATAATCTATAGATTCTCATGAAAGTACGAAACTAGTAAAAATCCGCAAAAAATAGCGAAAATGTTCTGACATACTGACATCTGACAGGCTGAGTATAGACCAAAAATTTTCGAACATCGATTTCTCAAAACTGTGGAATCAGCCAAAATTTTTTCTTGTGCTGTCCTATAAAGGACATGTGGGCCGAGGGACATTTTTTTTGGATTTGGCTTAGCAGGTCTTAACGGTCAAGAAAATCCATTAAATGTGAGGTGACACGAAATTTCGCAACTTTGCATTGAGTTTTCTCGCAACTGGAGATTTTTAGCTCAAACCAAGAAAAATGTCCCTCCGCAATAGTGCGAATTCTCATTTTGCCAAAAATCTCCGGAATCCGTCTTGTAGTTTTTGAGAAATCGATGTTCGAAACAAAATAATCGCAGTTATGTCAAAATGGTTTTTCGGCCAAATCTCTAGCTTAGAGCAACAAACTCCGGCAAATAGGCATTGATAAAATGTGCAATGAGACTGTGTATCGACCGAGTATAAATAAACCAAAATTGTCCGTACGATTTGGCAGTAATTTTGAAAAAACGGATTTTCTCGAAAACGGCCATTTTTGGACCCCAAAAATCGTTTTTTGCTTATACTGACTTAACCACTAGAGATAGCTCAAAAGTTGTAAAAGCAAAAATGTTCATTTTTGCACCCTCTTTCCAGCCATCCCAACCAATCTGGTGTCTCGACTATGGGCTGAGAGAATAATGGCAAAAACCAAAAATTTCTTATCTTTGCACCTAAAAATGCGGGACTGGTCCCAGAATGTTAAGGAGCACCGAAATAGTGTATTTGAAAAGTTTCATCCACTTTCATAAAGAATTAAAGCCTATAGGGTCAAACTTACACAAAGCGATACCAGCACCTTAAGAGAACACGTTCCCTTAAGGTACTGGTTTCCTTTTGTGCAGTGCATTTGTGGTGATTTTTTAAAACGCCGTAACTTTCGCAATTTTGGGAGTTGCAAAGAGCTTTATACATCGTTTTAAAGCTTATTAACTGTACCTTCACATGAGCTTAGAGAACTGGCAAAATTAGCAAAAAAATAGCAGAAATGTTCTGACAAGCGGACATCTAACAGGATGAATATAGACCAAAAGTTTTTGAACATCGATTTCTCAAAATTGAAGAATCGGCCAAAAGTTCTTTTTGTGCCACGATATGAAGGACATATGGGCCGAGGGACGTTTTTTTTGGATTTGGCTCAGCAGGTCTTAACGTTCGAGAAAATCGGCCGAATGCACAGTAACACGAAATTTCGCAACTTCGCATTGAGTTTTCTTGCTACTCAATATGTTTTAGCCCAAACCAAGAAAATCGTCCCTCCGCAGAAGTGCGAAATTCCAATTCTGCCGAAAATCTCCGGAATCCGTTGAGTAGTTTTTGAGAAATCGATGTTAGAAACAAAATAATCGCAGTTTTGCCAAAATGATTTTTCGGCCAAATCTCTAGCTGAAAGGAATAAAGTCCGGCTAATAGGCATTCATAAAATGTGCATTTGGACGATGTAACGATTGAGCATAACTAAGCCAATTTTGTCCGTAACATGTGGCAGTAATTTTGAAAAAACTGATTTCCTCGTAAATGGCCATTTTCTGACCCTAAAAACAGTTTTTTGCTTATACTGACTTATCCACTGGAGATAGCACAAAGGTTGTAAGAGCAAAAATGCTCATTTTCGAGTCCTCTTTCCAGTCATATCAACCAATCCCGTGTCTTGTCTACCTACTGGGAGCTAAAGGCCAAAAACCGAAACTTTCTTGTCTTTTGGCCTAAGAATACCGGACTGGTCCTAAAATGTTAAAGAGCACGGAAATAGGTTATTTCGTAAGTTTTAGCCCTTTGCGTAAAGGATTAAAGCCGTAGGAGTCAAAAATACCCGAAAGGAAACCAGCACCTTAAGAGATAATTCGGTAGTTAGTTACTACAGTTTTTACAAACCTTCTTGCAGGAGTGGTGACCTCTGCAATAAGCAGTAATAAATCGGTGAAACCTTGCATTTGCTTGTTAAAATAAAACTCCTAGTCGGAATTTTTCCCCTTTTAGGGGTTACTTGTTTAGATTAGCAAGGTGAGGCCAAGGAGGACCGAATAAGTTTGAATTTAATGTTAATATCAACATAAAGTTGCAAACATACCCCTCCCTGAGGTTTAGCTGAAATCATCAGCTACTTTACGCACTCTGGAAGGAGGTAAACTGGATAAACGCATCATATATACTTAATTTGAATCTATTGCGCTTTATCAGGTACCCATATATATTTAATGGTTTGAAAGCTCAATTAAACTTAAAGGATCAGTAGTTTCCACTAAGTTAACCTGTTTTCCCTGAAAGTTATCAGACCCAAAAAACAAAAATACAAACACAGAAAAAGGTTAGAGTCGGTGTGGGATTCGATCCCAGGACCTTCGGCTTCGTAAATTTAAAAAACCTGTTATTAACTGCGAATTTTAGGTTATGGGATTCACTAAGCAAATTCAAAACTTCAGATTTAGTTGAAAGGCAAAAGTGCGGGACTGCGCCAGTGGTCAGAATACATCAAGAAATAGCTGTGAACTATTTATGACTTAAACTTGAAGGTGAAAGAAGACTGCGAAGTAACCACTTGGCTAAGCCCGCACCAATTTCTAGGGCACAAGTTTATGTATATGAATGAAACTCTGCGCTGGGAGGGTGGAGAAAGACTTACCCTAATACACTTTACTACACAGGGTATCTTAAATGCACAGGGCGCATGCACAGAAAATATAGTCTTATTTTAAACTGTTTCTATTTCAGTTTCTTCCCGCCCAAACTTATCAGAGAAAATTGTGTTACACCTCGGGTAGCATGTATGGCCCAAATCCGTTATCTGGCATCTCGCATAAACATTGTGCAGCCATCTTGCACAACTTTGAAATTTGTGCAGAATACAAATTCAGCTTGGAAAAGTATGCAATCATGACAGAAAACAGGCATCTTGGTAAAGGGGGTCGTGTAAACATTTTGTTTTGCAGCATCAAACCGCCATGTGGCACAGACGTAAAGTTGCCATTAAGCAAGTAAAACAGGAAATGCCTGTAAATCAGCCCTCTTCATTCCCGAAGGGCAATAACATTTTTTCAACTTTGGAGTTAAAACTGGAGTAAGAAAGGCATGCTGTGAACAAACAGCGATTACGGCACAATTGCCTTCCCCACACTCATCTTCATTCCCGAAGGGCAAATGCCTTTCAACAAGTTGTCGGATTTATGTGTTTAAAATTTTGTCAAATTGTCATTGTGCATTATTTTGGCTTTTACTGGCCTCTAGAATATGTGGCAGAATTTCTTCAAAATTTGGTAATATGATTTTTGCAAGTAGAAGCCAGAAACAGTAAGATGCCAATTTGGCAGGATTTTTACAATTTCGCCTATGTTTAACACGTAAATCCTGCCACTTATTCCTAATAGGAATAAGTGGCAGGATTTCTTTAAGCTTCAGAAACATGATTTTTGCAAGTAGAAGTCAAAAATAGTGAGATGCCAATTTGGCAGGATTTTGACAATTTCGCCTATGTTTAACACATAAATCCTGCCACTTATTCCTAATAGGAATAAGTGGCATTATTACATTAAGCTTCAGAAACATGATTTTTGCAAGTAGAAGTCAAAATAGTGAGATGCCAATTTGGCAGGATTTTTACAATTTCGCCTATGTTTAACACTAAATCCTGCCACTTATTCCTAATAGGAATAAGTGGCAGGATTTCTTTAAGCTTCAGAAACATTATTTTTGCAAGTAGAAGTCAAAAATAGTGAGATGCCAATTTGGCAGGATTTTGACAATTTCGCCTATGTTTAACACATAAATCCTGCCACTTATTCCTAATAGGAATAAGTGGCATTATTACATTAAGCTTCAGAAACATGATTTTTGCAAGTAGAAGTCAAAATAGTGAGATGCCAATTTGGCAGGATTTTTACAATTTCGCCTATGTTTAACACGTAAATCCTGCCACTTATTCCTAATAGGAATAAGTGGCAGGATTTCTTTAAGCTTCAGAAACATGATTTTTGCAAGTAGAAGTCAAAAATAGTGAGATGCCAATTTGGCAGGATTTTGACAATTTCGCCTATGTTTAACACGTAAATCCTGCCACTTATTCCTAATAGGAATAAGTGGCATTATTACTGTAAGCTTCTGAAATATGATTTTTGCAAGTAGAAGTCAAAAATAGTGAGATGCCAATTTGGCAGGATTTTGACAATTTCGCCTATGTTTAACACGTAAATCCTGCCACTTATTCCTAATAGGAATAAGTGGCAGGATTTCTTTAAGCTTCAGAAACATGATTTTTGCAAGTAGAAGTCAAAAATAGTGAGATGCCAATTTGGCAGGATTTTGACAATTTCGCCTATGTTTAACACATAAATCCTGCCACTTATTCCTAATAGGAATAAGTGGCATTATTACATTAAGCTTCAGAAACATGATTTTTGCAAGTAGAAGTCAAAAATAGTGAGATGCCAATTTGGCAGGATTTTGACAATTTCGCCTATGTTTAACACGTAAATCCTGCCACTTATTCCTAATAGGAATAAGTGGCAGGATTTCTTTAAGCTTCATAAACATGATTTTTGCGAGTAGAAATCAAAAATAGTGAGATGCTAATTTGGCTGGACTTTAACACATGAAACCTGCCACTTATTCGTAATAAAAATAAGTAACATGACTTTTTCCATGCTAGAATAACGGCAGTAGAAGCCAAAAATTCAAAATGCCATTTGGAAGAATTCTGAC
Organism: Trissonchulus latispiculum; assembly: GCA_030248195.1. Taxonomy (NCBI): domain Eukaryota; kingdom Metazoa; phylum Nematoda; class Enoplea; order Enoplida; family Ironidae; genus Trissonchulus; species Trissonchulus latispiculum. The sequence continues at coordinate 44,874 of JASAND010016729.1, forward strand.
ATTGTCGCCTAGTCGTCGCCTGTTAACATAAAACAGGCAACTTGTTGAAACAGGCATTTGCCCTTCGGGAATGAAGATGAGTATGGGGAAGGCAATGGTGCCGTAGTCACTGTTTGCGCTGTGCTTTTTAACTTCAATCTAACTTCAAGATTGGATAAAGGTTCTTGCCCTTCGGGAATGAAGAGGGTCGATTACTCGATTCTTCACAGACGGGCCAGTGGTAAACTTTATGTCAATGGCAATGTTTATGTGAATGTCAAATGGAAGGTGCCAGATAACGTTTAGATGCTAGAGACCATCAAATATTTACATGTTCTGCTTACCAAGATAAACTTTTATAGGTTATGATAGCCTGCGTTTTTGAAAGAGCTCAACCATCTGCACAAATTCAAAAGTTGTGCAGGATGGCTGCACAAATATTATATGAGATGCCAGATAACGGATTTGGGCCGCATGTATGCTACGTTTATTTCAAACTTAAAGATTTTTATATTATGCCCTTTTCAAGAAAGGGTAGAGTAGAGTTGAAATTAACCCGATCCTATTTATGATAGAGTTAAAAGAGGAAAGGTCCAACTTGAGTGGAGTTAAAACTAGTTAAAAGAGTTAATTTTAAATCTACTCATCCCTACTCTACCCTTTCTTGAAAAGGTCCTTAGTTAACTGAAAGAACTGAAAGAAATTTTGAAAATTTGTGAAAAAATGGCTAAAAAGCGGTTGTAGACAAAAATGGTCAAGAATTGTGGGATCTCTTTAACTACGTGTTTCCTCACAACTCTTTGGGATGGGATGGGTAGTTAAATTGGGGTCATCTGTATAGCATCACACCACGTGTAAAATGTAAATTACTTTTATCTCAAACTCAAAGTTTATGTTAGTTAACTGGAAGAACCAAAACAAATTGTGGAAATTTGTAAAAAAACTGGCTAAAAAGTAGTTGTAAATAGAAATGGCCAAGAATTGTGGAACCTCTTTAGCTAGTTCCCCCAAACTCCTTTGGGGGCAAGGATCTTTTGTGCTTCCCCCCCAGCCCTAACTTTTGATTTCTTTGACCAATAACTTTGAAATTTGGTGTGGGTGCATACTGGAGGCTGATGAATTCAAAAATTAAAGAATTTTTAAATTTTTAAAAAATTTTTAAAAATTTAAAATTTTAGTTTGGTAAGGGGGGACCAAGGGGAACCATTGAAAAAATTTTGCTGAAAACTTGCATACAGGGGTTTTCTGGGGCGCTGAGCACGAATCTGAAGTCCGTTTTTCGATTCAGCTTTTCGTTAGCTCAGTATAAGCTTACATGTTAAGCTTACAACTGTAGCTTATACTGAGCTCACGAAAAGCTGAAACGAAAAACGGACTTCAGATTCGTGCTCAGCGCCCCAGAAAACCCCTGTATGCAAGTTTTCAGCAAAATGTTTTCAAAACAATTTTTGGTCCCCTTGGTCCCCCCCTTACCAAACCAAAATTTTAAATTTTTAAAATTTTTTAAAAATTTAAAAATTTTTGAATTTTTGAATTCATCAGCCTTCAGTATCCCATACAAAATTTGGAAGTTATTGGTCAAAAAATCAAAAGTTAGGGCTGGGGGGGAAAGCGCAAAAGATCCGGGGGGAATAGTTAAATTGGTATCATCCATATTAAAATGTAATGGTTTAAATCAAGGTTTTAGTTGCAACGTGGGTATTCTGTTCTGCTCACAGTATAAAATAAAAAGTTTTTTTCCACTTTTTAGTGTACTAATTAAAACATTCGGCTCAGATGCAAAAAGTGCTAAGTAACATCAAGAGTACATAATAGAATAAGAGTATGAAACTCTTACGCTACTATGTACTAAGCATGCTTGACATGCTCGGGTCGCTAACTCGGGACCCCCCCCCGAAAGTCTCGGGGGGGGTCCCACCCTACACTAATTACATGCTTTCATATAAATGTGTGTCTGCTCGCTGATTCGCTAATTAGTTTAGGCTTACGATAGGCATTTTATTAGTAATTTTTAATTAATTAATTATAACTTTGACTAGGCTAATGAAATTAAAAAACTAATTCGACAACTTTGTAGCATTTTTTCTGCTCTTTCCAATGATATAAAAATTGTTGCACAAAACAAAAATTCGTAGGAATGTAATCTGCAACAATTTTTATATGGTTGGAAAGAGCAGAAAAAATGCTACAAAGTTGTCGAATTAGTTTTTTAATTACATTAACCTAATTAAAGTTATAATTAATTAATTAAAAATTACTAATAAAATGCCTATCGTAAGCCTAAGCTAATTAGCGAATCAGCGAGCAGACACACATTTATATGAAAGCAATGTAGAGTGGGACCCCCCCCGAGACTTTCGGGGGGGGGGGTCCCGAGTTAGCGACCCGAGCATGTCCAGCATGTTTAGTACATAGTAGCGTAAGAGTTTCATACTCTTATTCTATTATGTACTCTTGGTAACATTTTCAAACTTTCAAATCTTTACAAGCTAACAAGAAACGTTCTGCAGCCCAATTATAGTACATAGTGCGGAGTATCTTTTCGAAACTTCAAATTAATTGCCTTGTCGCTTTAAGCTAATGAAGCAGCCTGCGCAATTACCCCCGGCCGCCCTAACTTTTGCTTTTTTGACCAAAAACTTTGAAATTTTGTATGGGTGCATACTGGAGGCTGATGAATTCAAAAATTAAAAAATTTAAAATTTAAAAAAATTTAAATTTTAGTTTGGTAAGGAAGGACCAAGGGGAACCCAAAAATTTTTTTAAAAAAGGTTATTGAATTGAAAAGGTCCTTAGTTAACTGAAAGAACTGAAAGAAATTTTGAAAATTTGTGAAAAAATGGCTAAAAAGCGGTTGTAGACAAAAATGGTCAAGAATTGTGGGATCTCTTTAACTACGTGTTTCCTCACAACTCTTTGGGATGGGATGGGTAGTTAAATTGGGGTCATCTGTATAGCATCACACCACGTGTAAAATGTAAATTATTTTTATCTCAAACTCAAAGTTTATGTTAGTTAACTGGAAGAACCAAAACAAATTATGGAAATTTGTAAAAAAACTGGCTAAAAAGTAGTTGTAAATAGAAATGGCCAAGAATTGTGGAACCTCTTTAGCTAGTTCCCCCAAACTCCTTTGGGGGCAAGGATCTTTTGTGCTTCCCCCCCCAGCCCTAACTTTTGATTTTTTTGACCAATAACTTTGAAATTTGGTGTGGGTGCATACCGGAGGCTGATCAATTCAAAAATTAAAGAAGTTTTAAATTTTTAAAAACTTTTTAAAAATTTAAAATTTAGTTTGGTAAGGGGGGACCAAGGGGAACCATTGAAAAAATTTTGCTGAAAACTTGCATACAGGGGTTTTCTGGGGCGCTGAGCACGAATCTGGGGTTTTATCTCGATTACCCCCCCAGTACTCAAAATCCTTAAAACTTGTCCAAATGAGCTAAAATTTGGTGTGGGTATGTTTTCGACCACGTTGAGTTGAAATATCGCTAAATTTTTCGTTTTCGCGAAATTCGAAATTTTTCGATTTCTAAGGGGTGACCAAGAGAAACCGAAAAGTTTTTTGTCTTCGATTTTGCTGAAAAGATGTATATAGGGGTTTTCGGGGTCGTAGAACACGAATCTGAAGTGCGTTTTTCGATTCAGCTTTCCGTTCGCTCAGTATAAGCTAAAGATTTAAGCTTAAGATGTAAGCTTATACTGAGCGAACGGAAAGCTGAATCGAAAAACGGACGAAAGCTTAGGAAGTTTTACAGCTTTTGCAATTCCTTAGAATTGCTTATAAAAGAAATTTTACTGGAAAAACTTAAACTTCACAAGTTTGAAAGGAGGTTTAACTTAAATTTTAATGAAAGCCAGTGAGAACAAAGGACAGTTAATTAAACTAGATACACAATTAGTTAAAACTACGAAAAGTGAGGAAGCCGGCGATTCCTCTTAAACAACTGCTTAATAGTTAATTAAATTAAACGTAAAACGACTTATGTTTTAGAGATTGGCTTTAAAATACCCTATAATTTTCAATACCTAATAATTTTGATGCCGACCTAACGCTGAAATGAAGGCATAGTACTGACCAATGGAAGTTTTGAGACATTACAGGGCTGTTGCGAAAACATGGCCGGCAACTCCTAGTTGCCGGCTGTGGGGAAATAGTTCTTCTAGCAAGCTTATTAATTTCAGAGCCGTAATTAAGGGGCTCTCTAGCTCAGAATTAGAGGTTTGGGGTCCCACTCATAATCCCATGAAAACTACGAAAAATAACCCCAAAAGTGACAAATAAAGAAATAATTTGGCCATAAAGGCCTACTAATTTTAGGCCAAAAGGCCGTGGCTTGGTTGGCGAAAAGAAAACGAAAACAAGAAAAAGAAAAGAAGAGAAAGGTGGACACATCTCAAGACCTCCATCACACAGGAGGGGTTTACGTGAGCTGTCCTTATAATTTCGGATTGATTAAATAATAAAATAAAAGTAAAATAGAACTGGCCCGGAGGCCCAACATGCTATGGAACTAAAAGGATGGCCTTAGGCCCAAAATGCTGTAAAATCGGGGGCTCAATTGGCCCAAAATACTTCATAAAAAACTGGCCGTGAAGGCCCCAAAAATATCATAAATAAGAGAAATGGAGCCCGAACGCCGAAAATTGCATAAAATAAAAATAAGGCCAGAAGGCCGAAATTTCCTAATATTTTTTCTATATTTTTGATCGTGAGCCGGGCATAAGAAACCCGTTAGGCTCCTCAAGTTGAAGTGTTCGTGCTGTCTCAGCCCTTTTCTGGCCAGTGTGGGCCAGAAAAGTCCTATTTCTGCGTGCTAAGGGGAAGTGCGTATTACTATATTCCCGTACCACACCTGTGGTCCGAGAAGTAATACGCACTGGGGAGGGGGACTAAAATCCGACCGCTACCGGTCGCTGCTAAACGAACACTGGCAGAATTGAAATTTTGGGGACCGAGCTGACAGTTTTGCTGACAGCTCGGTGACAGGTCATTAGCGAACTGGGGGCGGACTTTTCCTTTTATTTTAGAGCAAAGCTTCTAGAAAGTTCTAGAACTTTCTAGAAGCTTGCTATCTTTTGCACAGGGTCTGCAGCGGCTGGTTGAGCCAGCTGGACCATTAACGACCAAAATTAATGAGATTTCGAAATTATTGCCCCCCAACTGACCCTTTTTGATGGATTTTGGGTGCTGAAATTCTGCAAAATTTTGCGAAACTTTAGGAGAAATAAACGTAACGTAAACGTAACCAAAGGGGAAATATCCCGAATTTTGGCTTTTGTTTCCAACTTTTACGCAATTTACATAAGTTCCAAAGACTAAAATTGGGAATCTTGATATTTTACGTACTTGACTGGACATGTTTAGTTAATTTCTGCAAAAATTTTAATTAGGGGAAATTAATTAAGCCCCCTCCGCACTTTACCTATGTGTTAAATGTTTGTCTTATTTTCCTCAGGAGAGGCGAACTTGTCCTCCCTCTGTTGGACTAGGCCCAACAAAAGTTCACCTGAGGACACCCCTCAAGTACGTAGGAAAAGAAAAGGAACAGCAGTACACCTGACTGCTATGTAGTCTGGGAGGTAGACAACCTCCCAGACACAGAAAGGAGGAAAGAAAGAAAGTTAGTATAAAGGTTTTTTAGAAGTCCGCTTTTAGGACTTTCCTTTTCAGTAAAGTAAGATTACGAAACAAAAGCTAATCTTACTAAAACATTTTTGTTCATAACTCACTCAATTTTGGGAGTTAGAACGTGGGGATTGCATTTTTGGAAATGGGAGAAAATTCTCTTTCTTATGAGCCTAAGTTGTGTCGCAGACCAAAAATTCATTTCTTACGTAATAATTACCTAATTAACACGAAACAAGCCTAGCTAACACTAATTGACATTATTAATAACAAATTAAGGCCTTAGAACATCATAAAGCATGAATTATTGCAAATTTACGCATTTACGTACTTATTATACTTAATTTCTTACGTACGGCACAGTTATATGATTATTTCGCTAAACCTTCTTCTAATATATGTTATTAAACAATGAGAAACGCTTTTAGACACTGCTGACAAGGATTATTACATTTTCCCTCAATTAGTATCACTAAATTCTTTCTGTGATGGTTTTTACAGTCTAAGTCTCCTGCTTGTACTGGAACTCCTGAACTTTTATAATTGTTCTTTTCTTATTAATCTCTGGCAATGGGAGGGGAAAGTGACCGCACCCGGGTCACTGAGGGAAAGGACACCTGTCCTTTCAGAAAAGGGGAATTTTGGGATTGACCTTATTATTATTGTAATCATTACCTCAAGTATAATAGATCATTATTTTGGGCTAATTAATCCTAACTAAGCGTGTAGGTGCCCTTCTTAAGTGTTGGTGTTGGAATAAATTTAAGCTTTTCCTCTCGTAGTAATTATAAGATGCTTATTTGGGACTGGCAACTCTGATTTTAACAATCATACAATTACAATTAATTATGGCTTGGACACAATATCAAAACTAAAACTTAACATAGGCAAGATATTTAGGTTCTGTTTTCTGTAGAAACTTCTTTTGGGATGATGACCAATTAGAAACTAACTTTTTAACCACTTTTGAACACAAGATCTAAGTCATTCCATTACATATATTTTGCACATACACTATGCGGTCCCCGGCAACTGATGTATGTATTACGTTTTTCGTTGCTTAGCAATACCTGGACCTGCCTACATCTTTTTAACTACCGGCGTGCCATTGAATTCACATATTAGTTTATTTTTTGCAACAGGACCAGCAACTTTTATTTCGGTATGTTTTTTTCAAATTTGCTAAGAACTCGCACTCTTCGACTGAATTTTTGACGAGCGTTTAGCCATTTGCCGTCTCTTGTGTTTGTTCTTGGATCGGACAAGGCCTAGCAAAAGTGGAGCTTGTGAAGGCGAGCTTGTAAAAGCCCTAAGCCAGAGATTGAGGATAAACAGCCTGACTGTGTCTAGAGATACGAAACTAAAACCTATGACACCAAACCAGCTCGCAGCAGGTCTATTGTTACCTGCAAGTAAGAATCAGTGATGGAACCGGGTCACTTACGCTTGACCCGGTGACCCGATTGAGCCCTGACCCGGTGACCCGGTTTACCAGAAAATTCCAAAAGTTGCAAAAAAATTTCGATTTTGCCTAAGAACGCTAAATTTTTGGCGTCCAAGTTCCATAACCACTTTGAAAAGAATAACTATGACATACACATATGTTTGCTCTAGGTTTTCTTGAAATGCGTTTAATAGTATAGCTATAGCATTTTCTAAATTTATGCAGAAATTATTGCGAAAGTAAACTGCAAACCATACTGTACTAAATAGAGTTATGCAATAACTTCTACGTTCTACTACCTAATACTAAAGCTTTCAAAGACTCAACATTGACCAAAAATTATTCAGTAAGATCTTACAAAGAATCCGCAGATAGGCACATCTTCCAGTTGACCAAGTAGGTCTGCTTGCCTCCAAAAAGTATTCTCGTTTGTCCAGTTACAATATCCTGGAATATCTAGAATCCGTAGCCAGGTTTCTGAATGAGCAAGATGACGGTGTCTTAACAAAAACCAGATTGATTTAAAACGACGGATACGAGCTTTCCGCCGTTTTCGAATAAAAATCAGAGCAAGAGGCTACAAAATTCTTCCTTTAACAGCTTCATCACTAATGAAGCTGGGATTGTGAGTGTGCACAAAATGCCCCCGGCAAAATAGTTTTCCCGTGTACAATTGCTGTTTTGATTAAGGAAATACAAATTATTTCAAAAGGATTTTCTTTTCATTATTTTGTATGGATCAACAACTATGAAAAATTCAAAACGAACAGTTTGTTGTATGGAGGCAAAGATACTGAAATTGTCTGAAAAAATTCCAACATATCCCTGAGATTCTACAACCTAATACTAAAGCTTCAAACACGTTGGCTAAAAACAATGGCATCGTCTTGGATTAGACATCGAGATTCGATGATAACAAATGGCAGTAAACAGCATTGCGAACATTCTTTGGTTCAAGCGCAACTGCCGTATGGATAGCTACTAGGGGCCTTTTCGCGAATGGGTAGAGTAGAGTAGAGTAGAGTTAAAATTAACTCTTTTAAAACTTTTCATGAATGCGCAGAGTTAAATCTAACTCTGCCTGCTTTTAACTCGTTTAACTCTGCAGGGTTAAAAATGAAAGCGTTAAAATCAACTCTCTGCATATGTGAAAAGAGTTAAAATAATAATACAATTTTTGCTTACGCAATGTCCAACTTTTCACCATTTGAGAATTTTAAAAAACTGCCTTACGTTTGGAAAATTTCAAACAAAATAAGACAACGAAAGAAACTATTACTCATTTCATTAATAGACATTTAATACATCTTGAATGCAGCGTCATCCTGTACTAGGGCAATCCGGGCGAACAAATTGGCCAACAAAGTATTGACCAATCTGCAGCAATTTTAAAGTTTATGCTTTTAAGGGGTTAACGACATGGGTAAAACTACAATTCAAAGGGAACCAACCAAAGATTATGATTTTCATGAAAAGTTGTATATTTTCAGAGTTCGCTGAAAAGTAATCTGAAGACAGTGTTTCGGTCCAGGTTTTCGTTGTTTCTATTGCCTATACAACAAAGTGCTAATGAATAGCTGAGCCGAAAAACAGGTATCATGGGCGTTTGCTGAGACCACGACAGAGTCCAAAAAACCTCTGTACATATTTTCAGTATAATCGGATTCTCTTGGTTTCCCTGAAAATATGAACAATTTTGGCCAATTTCAACTAAACGTTAATACGAAAACAGATAGGTGCAGCTAAATTAAATAGAAAAATGTTTGTTTTTTTAAAATTCAGTAGAGATTTCAAATTAGAATTGAAATGGTTGACCTTAGAATTGCAGTTGGGATAACAAATGATCCTGTACTGTAATTCTGATGAGCATCACCAGTTGCAACTAAGTTCGCGTAACATTTGTCTAGATGTCCTTTTAAAAAGTCTAAATTTTCAAATTTTTTTAAAGTTTACAATAATTTTCATGGCAAAACTTACATGTTAAATAACTTACAAAACTAATTTAGAGCTTATGTATATTTATAATTATTTTAATTTAATTAATTTAAGGGGGGGGGCTACGAATTTCACTAAAAGTTCGATGTTGGAAAAGATAGCTAGTCTTTTGCCACATAATAGTATTAGGTTTGGTGTAAAATAGTTTAAAGGTTGAAAGAATTCCATGCAGCATAGCGTCCTGTGGAGCCATCAGAAGTTGGTGTTGTCGGTCCAAAGCTCGACATGGCCCTTACACAAACTTAGCCTCGCCCTGATCGCTATGGGCAAGGTACGGTACCCAAATTTTCCAGAAATAGTTCTGACATATAGCGCTTTGATTTCGTGTAAAATAATCCTTAGATCAATTTCATTGGGTGGATTCTCCTGTCATTTTTAAAGCTTTATTACGCGCGCAAAATGTGGCAATAAAAATGTAAAGGATACAAGATTTTAACTCGTTTAACCCGCGTGCTGAGACCCGGGTTAAAATTCAATGTAAAATGTCATGAGCGAGTCAAAAGAGTTACATTTAACCCATTCATGAAAAGGGTAGAGCTAAATCCAACTCTGCAGGTTTTTAACTTCGTGTCATTCACGAAAAGAGTAGAGTTAAAAGAGTTAATTTTTAACTCTTTTCGTGAATGACTGAAGGGTTAAAAATTTTAACTCTGCTTAACTCGGCGAGTTAGATTTAACTCTTTTAACCCATTCGCGAAAAGGTTCTAGGAGACAACTGCCCCTCTTGGCTGATCAGCAGATCATATTTAACTGGGAATTGTACTATTACATCTTCCATCTGAGCTGCTTTTGTGGATGCCTGCAGCTTTGATGATTACACCGTATTGTAGCGCTTCTACCAGGGCTGGTGGACCAGGAAGAAACCAGGAAAAAACCAAGGACAAGCCCGAACGGGAGGCGTCAGGCACCCTCGTACTCACGAAACCAGGACCTAGAAGAGAGAAGGGAAGAGGGAGGTTCAGCTTTTCACTCACCATTGAAAGTAAAGAATTGGTCCCGCCGGGGATCGAACCACGGCCCTTCTGCTCTAGAGTCAGACATGCTAAACCACTACACCACGGGACCATCAGCTGAACTCCCATTGCAGGCTTATCAATCTTTCCTATGCCTGCTTCCCTTACATCTCCCCCGGGTTTCTTTAAGACGCGTCCCGCGGCTTACTCAACTCGGAATCGAACCGAGAGCGCATCCAGCGCAGGGCATTCTGAGCCCAAGGGATCCGTGCTCCCCCGACACACGTTCCAGACCCCTTTAGATCCAACCAACCAGAAGCAACTACTGGGGGACCGGAGACAGGAGTCCAATCCGGGTCCTGAGGCAGCCTCGACACATGTAGCGCTTCTACCAGGGCTGGTGGACCAGGAAGAAACCAGGAAGAAACCAAGGACAAGCCCGAACGGGAGGCGTCAGGCACCCTCGTACTCACGAAACCAGGACCTAGAAGAGAGAAGGGAAGAGGGAGGTTCAGCTTTTCACTCACCATTGAAAGTAAAGAATTGGTCCCGCCGGGGATCGAACCACGGCCCTTCTGCTCTAGAGTCAGACATGCTAAACCACTACACCACGGGACCATCAGCTGAACTCCCATTGCAGGCTTATCAATCTTTCCTATGCCTGCTTCCCTTACAGTATGCGATTACAATGGCATTTTCTTGCCAAAAAAGCAAAAAATGAGGCACATCAGACAAAGTTTATATTTTGCTAATCGGACCAGGCGGCTTTAGCGAATACAAAAGATTGCTCGTGCCACGGTTCCAGTGGTATTAGTTTACTTGATGTTGGACTCTCTAAACGCCATATCCCTATGTGGCAGGAACGCAATAGTTACTTACTCCTCCTACTACTTAAGGGGGGGGGGCTACGAAGGGGTTGGCACAACATCGTCGGAGAGAGCTACTTTTCCCCCCAACGTTAGCCAACATATCAAAGTAAAAAAGTTTAGGGTGGGCAACAATATATCTCACCTGCACTGTTTTTGGCAGTACGCCAAACTACAAATTTTGGTGGGAAAAATGGGATTTTTCAAAAAAGCTTTTTCAGATCTGGTGGATTAACGGTTTGACCAATTCGGAAACTTTCAGCCATAAATGTTATCTGTTACTAGTGCTAAATATTAAAAGTATTCCGATTTTCGAGCGTTGCTTCCTCCTTCAGCTATAACAGCGCAGTTTGAAATTTGGCGAAAAGTTGCGATGTGACCGTGCGCCGTTTCTGATCTAATAAAATTGACAGCTCCTAGCCTACCCCAGCTTTTTAGCAAATATTAGGCTCTAATAGGGGAAACTGTCTGTCAGTTTCGAGGAATTTGGCTTTCTGGTTAGTGTGCTAGCAAACTTTTTGTTAAGAAATAACCCTTATTTTTAGGCCTGAAAAGGCTTAGGCTTAGCGCAGTAAAAATCTAAGCGGAGTAAAAATGGGGTCAAAAAAATTTTTGTCTCCGATTTCGCCGAAAAGGTGCTTATAGGGGTTATTTGACCTGCTGAATCCGAATATAATATCCGTTTTTCGATATGACGCTTCCTTCGTTCAGTATGCGCTTACAACTGTCTTAGAGCTGTTTGGAGCGATTGCCATCCATATATACTTCGAGAAATCAATCTAGCATTTCTAAACACTTAAGCGAGGTTTAGTGACCTAGCTTTCTGCATATATTGGTACACTCACTGGCCTGCATTGCGCAAAGTTTCAGCCGATTCTGCCGCAGTAATTTGGAGTAATTGGCTGACATCTTCGAAATAGCACCAAATAACAGCGACAATATCGATAATGTAATCTAGCACTGCGAACGCAGGGATTAACGAAATCACGTCATTTTTACATTAAGTTAAAGACAGATACTTGGAGTATTAATTGGTGCAAAGTTGAGTTCGGCTTTTGTGTACTGTGTGGGGACCACGATATAAATTTGACCTTTTCACGGCCCATTGCACCCAATTAAGACAAGTCCAATTTCAGTTTCTTTGGACTGCCTTGCAGAAAAGGTCAATCTTAGGTCACACAAATGTACGTCTATTTTGGTCCCCACTCCCCACAGAATTCGAAACGTTACCGTAACAAGTGAAAATGTCGGACTTACTTTAACAAATAAGAAATGACTTATATTGACTTACTGACCTGACTTACACTTAATATTTAATAATGTCTTTAACTATTCCCCCCCCCTCAAAAGACCCAATTTAACTATTCCCCTCCAAATTGAAAAATGTACATAAACTCGTATTAAAATAACAGCAAGATTAATATGCACAAATTGAGCTGACAACAAATCAATCAGTTTGTAGCTAGGGACTTTAAATTTTCTAAAAATTTTAATAAAGTGAAATTTAAAAAATTTTGAATTTTAAAAGTATTTAATGTTTAACTTTCTAGAATCATATAAGACGTATGCATTAGGTAGTTCATTGTACATACTAAATTTAAGAATTAGCTTGAGCGAATAAGTAATTTAAAAATAAATATTTTTTATTTGAACGCAATGAACCGTTAAATACATCTTAACACATGGTCCCAATTCAACTGTTTCCCCCCTAAACGAGTTGTGGGGGGAATACTTAAAGAGATCCGCACTTTTCCCCCAGCCCCAACTTTTGATTTTTGGACCAATAACTAATAACTTCGAAATTTTGTATTTGTAATTTGGAGGGGAATAGTTAAATTGGGTCTTTTGAGGGGGGGATAGTTAAAGACACCCGAAAGCGCAAAAGATTCAAATAATTAAATATTAAGTTATTAAATATTAAGTGTAAGTCAGGTCAGTAAGTCAATATAAGTCATTTCTTATTTGTTAAAGTAAGTCCGACATATGCACTGTAACGGTAGCGTTTGGAATTCTGTGGGGACCAAAATAGAAGTACATTTGTGTGACCTAAGAGTGACTTTTTCTGCAAGGCAATCCAAAGAAACTCAAATTGGACTTGTCTTAATTGAGTGCAATGGGCTGTGAAAAGGTCAAATTTATATCGTGGTCTCCACACAGTACACAAAAGCCTTGAGTTCATTTGATAAACCACAGCTCATTAGACGTTAGTTAACCTCCACCCGTATAGACCTGCAACACCAAATTTTTCGCACTTTGATTGTATCTCACAGAAAAGTATACATTGATCTAAGGATTATTTTACACGATATCAAAGTGCTATATGTCAGAACTATTTCTGGAAAATTGGGGTACCGTACCTAGCCCATAGCGATCAGGGCGAGGCGAAGTTTGTGTACGAGCCATGTCGACCTTTGGACCGACAACACCAACTTCTGATGGCTCCACAGGACGCTATGCTGCATGGAATTCTTTCAAACTTTAAACTACTTTACACTAAACCTAGTACTATTATGTGGCAAAAGACTAGCTAGCTTTTCCAACATCGAACTTTTAGTGAAATTCGTAGCCCCCCCCCTTAACTACTTTGCCTATGTTGAATCCAATCCTTTATCGAGAGTCTACTCATACCGAATTTAAATCGCACCATCCTACTGGTTCATCAATGTTTTATTGGCATTCTTCGGCATTTCGACTTTTTATTCCGCCGGAGGCGGAATCTTTGTAATGGGTTGATCCTAAATATGTACATAAATTTAAGAAGGAAATTATTTGTAAGCTATGTTTAACACATAATCCGAGTAGGTGGTTTTTTCCCTAGTGGGGGGTGTGTTAGCAAAATCTTGCTTAAAGATAACCATTTTTAAAAGCAAATGAAATATAACACATGTTCGGTTGTCTTTTTGGTGGCATTTTACTGTTTTAAATTAAATTTTCTACTTTATTTTTATCTCGCCTAAATGCGAGACAGCTGTTTTCGTTTCCGGCTCAATATGAACTGAGTATTTTCAATGTTAAAATTACGTGCTATGTTCAACATCGGTCTTACTATCTGTGCATGTTTTTGTACGGAGGGGATTCTGCGTATTGATCCCACTACAGTACTTAAATTTGTCAAATTTAATTTTTAAAAAAATATTAATTGAAAGTCTGACTATATTCCAGTTTGCGGAAACAAGGGGGTACTTGCGTGCTCTTTAATTTAATTCGTAGAACATCATTTTAACCAGGCCCCCTTTGGTTGTATCGAAACTTCTAATCATTTTGGCGTAATATGCAAATTAGTTTCAACGATTTGTTGGCAGTTAATAGTTGGCGATATCCGCGTCAACTAGAAAATGTGAAAATTGCGCTTGGTCAAAGTTTTGACAGGTACAAGAAAGTAAAAGCCTTTAACGGGAAGTTCAGAGTTTAGCTTCGTTTCGTTTCGTTTGGATTGGAAGGGATTTTGAAGGGATTTTGGAACACTGGAACATAGGAAGGGATTTTGAAAAAGTAGCTATACTTTGTCTTCTGTATCGCTTTAGTATGTGTCGTCCTTACAGGTAGTTGCAGTTGAGGTTGTAGTTGAGGTTGCAACATTATAATTGATTTTTTCACCCTATGCTCAACAAGAAGAATGAGACTTTTTTAGATGATTGTCGTATAAAAGGAGAGTGTATTGTGTATTAGTTCATACCAAAGCCGACTGAATCGTTTTGACAATTGTGTTCCAATTGTTAATTTGGAAAGTTCACTGCTTGCAGTTTTAGAAAATAATAAAATTTAGCTTTAACAAGCAAGATTTTGTGCAAAGTTTCAGTTTCCGCTGGACGGACATTTAAGTATAATTGTAAACCTGCTGCGCAGTTAATTATTTTATAAGAGAACTCTTAATTGCTTACTTCAGAAAATATACGTGCAAAACATTGTTTAATGATTTTTATAAATCTTGAGGAGCTCACCTTTACATCGAAAATAAAGTTTAAACTATTCAGCTTCAGCATTTGTATGTATATTCGCATATGTTCCTTGTAGCTTTACGATATCTTTGCTGAGCTGAGATATTAATGACAAAAATTTAACTATAACGATGAGTCATCAATTAGAACAGAGAATAGACATTTCCGATTTTGCAATTGAAAGTAATCCATACATATATGCGTAATATCAAGAGTACATAATAACTAATAGTGTGATAAGCGTCACACTCTTAGTTATCAAGCAAAAACAACATCTGCACAATAACGGCTGACCCCCCCCCACAACTGAGTATGTACACTTCAAAGAAATTTGCACGCTATGCCTACGTTATAAAGCTGGCAGCAGACACACATTGAACCAACTGACTAGTTGTGTTTTTGAGCTTTATAACGTGGTGTAGTCTCACCCAGGCACAAGTCTCACTGAGGCACAAAAGTCTCACTCAGGCACAATTATTTCAAAAACCAAGTATAAATACATTCTGATTTTAATTTGATACCAAGCAAGATTAATGTAATTATGTAAAAATGTAATATTTGCGTTTAAACCAAACTAATCAATCGGAAAAGGTGAACTTAATATGGTTTCGAAAATCACTCGAAAAAATCACATTTTCTTGAGTCTTCGAAATTTTTGAAGAATTAAAACTGCAGCAACAAACGACAGCTCTAGTGTATGGATGTAATGATTTCCTTATGAGTATATATTAACACAAATTTCAGAAAGGAGAATCCTCTTGTGCCTGGGTGAAACTAATTGTGCCTGGGTGAAGCTAATTGTGCCTCAGTGAGACTGATTGTGCCTCAGCGAGACTTCAAGTTCTGTCTAAAATTTTGTGCCTCTGTGAGACCATTTTGCCCCTCAGCGAAACTACATTGTGCCTGGGTGAGACCCAATCTATAACGTAGGCATAGCGTGCAAATTTCTTTGAAGTGCACATACTCAGTTGTGGGGGGTCAGCTGTTATTGTGCAGATGATGTTATTTGCTTGATAACTAAGAGTGTGACGCTTGTCACACTTTTCGTTATTATGTACTCTTGGTTAATATGAATCGGAAACAGAAGTTCTTTGGAATGAAAGACAAGATTTCACACGTAAATCATACTAGCCCTATCTTAAACCATTGTTTACACTCATTTACGGTAAAGAGTATATTTATCAAGCAAAGTGCGTGTGAAGGCTCGGGCCGAGCAAACATAAGAGACCTGCTGCGCTGAGGCGCAGCAGAAAAAAGGGGAAACATTAATGTTCACTAATTTAATAGCAAATATATAGTATTGTTTAAGCCAAAACAATGGTCACTAAATATAAGTCTAGTAAATGCTCTGACATGATGATGATGATGATTTTTTCATGATTTGTCAAAGTTGCTAAAAGTACATCTGTTTAAAATTTAACTAGCTATGTAACTAAATTCGATCAAACAAGCATTGGAAAAGGTATAAATTCTTGCCATCGGAGAAGGATATATTGTTTGATGAGGGCAGGCGCCGACAGCGCAGCTGGTTTGCTGACATACTAGCTAAACCAATTCTCGCAAATGAATGTAACCTTCTAGTCAGATCACCGTTATCAGCCAGATCCGTATCGAACCGAAAACGAACTTTTTGATAACTGGAAGCCGCGAGATTAAAACCACCTTCTGTGCTCTCATGCAACAGTTAAAGTACTTCCTCCCAAATACCTGGTTGGTTTGAATCATATAAGTATTTTCTTTAAACCATTTCCGTTGGATTTGAAGAAGACGGCGTGTATGCAATAAAGATCTCTCTTTTGGGCGGAATTATACCCCTTTTAGGGGTAACTTGTTGATTCTATAGCAATTGCACCCATATTTGGGCCCTGTCTTGCACCTATTATCCGAAGTAATCCGAAGTAAAGTAAAGTAATGCAGCTGCCGTCGTTTTGGTAGAGGAGTCAGGTTGTAAATGCCAGGAGGACTAGGCAAAAGCGCACTAATATGGACCAGCTTCGCTGAATAACCCATATTCGCTGTTACTCATGCTTCACTCCATGCATGCATATAAGCTACTTACGTATTTGAGCTTTCCAGCTGATTTTCAAATGTTAAGCTTATTTCAAATACGTAAACGACGCAGCTATAGTTAAAGCGTTGTATATATTCTGCACTGTCAGTGCAGAATCCGTGACATTATTTTTCAGTCTATCTTGTATTGAGTTGTGCAAAGTCAGTTTTGTCATTGCTTTATTATTATAGTAGTGCTGACAAATTGTTAAACTGTTATTGAAGGATTGCGGCCAGCATTTTTGTATGGGCAGTTTCCGCGAATATGGGTTGTGCAGAAGCTGGTCAATATTAGTGCGCTTTATCCTAGTCCTCCTGGCATTTACAACCTGCTCCTCCCTTATTAACGTTTTAAAACTTAGTCCTCTGTCCGCTTAAAACTGAATGTCACACATTGCATTTTCATGCTCCATCAGAGCATTTTTAATACTTGTCTATATATTGGTGCAGATCAAGTTAATGTTTGTTTTCCGAATTTCGGTCTGGGTCCATTTTTACAGATGGTCCAAAATGGAACAATCGACGTGTTTGACCATTTGGTCGTTTTAAAGTCAAATTTTGCGCCAACCGATTTTTCAAACGGACCATAGTGTAGTAGCGCTATGGTCCGTTTTAGTAGCGCTACAAGCTACGATGGAAGGTAACTGCAGGTGGCCGACAACAACCCATTCAGCCAACTACAATTCCGTTTAATTATAACCACAAAGTCCGACTCCACACAGAACAGTACAGTCTCAACGGCTATCCAGCACAAAAAGCAGGCACGCAGGCCACTGATGTGTCCACAAAACTGGATCTGAATCAAATGGGTTAAAACCGAAGTTTGTGTCAATTCCAAGGTGGTGATTCCACCACACGCCACGTCTGACGGACCTAGGTGCTCGGCAGCACAAGCAACCGTCAGAGAAGCTTTTTAGAGTCACCCAGAAAAGAGAGGGAGAGGTCAATTTCTATCCCACCCCATGACACATTCTTCAATTTTAACAGTGTAATATACTAGCGTTTGTCCCGCTTACGCTGGTAAACCGACTGCTACGAACATTGGCAACGCTTTTAAACCGACTGCTGCGAGCATTGACATCAACAGAATTAGACCATTTAATTTCTCCCACTTCCCCCCAAATAGAAGCGTTGTTTATGCTAAAGGCTAAAGTTTCCATTTAGCAGCACGAAAGAGTGGACTGCAATTTTAAAGTCCAGTTGTAAACGATGCCTTAAAAGCAAATTTGAGACAGGTAGTGTTATAAACTAAAGAACTGAAGCTAGCCAGAAAAGGGGGGCAGGTGCAGTGCAACAAGTACCCCCGCTGGAAGTTCGGCGCCCCGACGAAAGAAGAACAGTAGAAATATCATTAAAATTAGGCCAACGCCAAATTTTGGCACAAATCACATGAGGATAGTTTCTACAGCCTCCACCTAAACAAACAAACAAACAAACAAAAGATAAGATAGTACAAGGACAGGGCGTATCTATGATTTTGGAAACGGGTTTCTCGATTCCTTCCCACCTCCCAATCGTCCCGATTCACTCCACCTTTTTGAGTTCCCACCACTCACTGTAGGATGCCCGGAAGAAATGATCAAAAATTGCAAACTCTTTCCAAATCGTCAGAAATTTTTCCCACCACTCACTGTAGGATGCCCGGAAGAAGTGGTCAAAAATTGCAAAATCTTTCCAACGTCGCCAGAAATTTCTACTCTAAACTCGTTAAGTTTGGTACTTCAACAAAATTGCTGAGAACTTTATGGCTAAATTACAGCAGTAATGCAAAGAAATCAAGCAGGCAATTTTACTGTATATGCGTATTTAATTATTTCAGGCCACTGTAATCCCCCCGCTCTTGGTCTTCCCCTCACTTATTTCTGACTAGAAAACCTCGAGTACGACCACAGAGATCGACCTCCACCTCTCCCAGAGGGATAGTTCACCCCAAACCCTGTTTGTCTGGTTGTTTTGGGACTAGTTGCACTAAGAACCGGTTCTACAACTACTCCCGAGCAGGATTTTTTGCGTAGAGGACTGCGTCCTGACGAAAGCTTTTTGGGTTGCCGCTTTTACCACAAAAAAGGCAACCCTTTCACCTGGGTATGTCCGTTATTATCATTATTGGGTTGTTGCATTTAAAAAAAAGACAATCCTTTGATATGGCTGTTTCTTTATTTTTAATTTATTATTCCGGTCAACATTTGTGCCCCCCTTTTTCTCGAGATTGGCTGGACCGATCGGGCTGAAATTTTGCACACAGTTCATTTCCGGAATTCGAAATATAAAGGTCCGAAAAATTCCGACTTTTCAAAAATTTCCCCAAAAGCGGTCGATATGGTACTCAAATGAAAGAACTCGTCGAACAGAACAACTTTCGTGCTTGCGGCATTTTCCGGAAATTAAAATTAAAATTAAATTAATTAATTAAGTTAAAAGTTAAAAATCCGTATTTTATAAAATTATTACTGAAAAATCGTATCTTTTTTACTTTTTTTACACTTTTTACGGCTTACCAAAAACTTAAAATAGAAATTGAAGTTGAAATTTAAAAAAGGCTAAAAGAACAGCCAACCTGAACTTGACCATCCTTGGACCGCCGCAACGTCACAAATTTCGTGAGTTGGGCGTCACCCAAAATAAGAGCCGCCTCCAAGGATTCAAGTTCATTTTTCTTCAGCTTGTGAATGAAGCTCAGAACGGAACGCTCAGGCAAGGATTCTCTACCCTGACATAACTAAAACCAAAGATGCAGTTATGTACACAAAATTTTTTAGACAGCCAAATATTGCGACCTATCTGCCAAAAGGACCAATTGAAAAAGCACAATAGCGTGGAAAACGCATTCAAAGTTTTTTGTGTTTTTATTGGCTTGTGCAGAATTATTGCTGCAAGATTGCTCAGTTTAATCTATACCAGTGTGTAGAGAATAGCTCTAGCTGATTACGGAATAGAATCTGGTAGACGGACTACTCGCCAGTTTTGGTTAATTTGCATAACTACGTAATAAATCCACTTAGGGCCGTATGCACAGTTGCGTGCTAAGTTAGTGCGGCTAAGACTTTAGCCCGTGCCAGTTGGTCTGTGATATGACCTGCACTAACTTTGATCCAGGCCAAATGCAAATTGGTATTCAAAGTTAAAATCTTAGGCCAGGCCAACTAGCCCGTGCTATTCCTCAGGCTATCGTAGTGAACAAAGGGACATGAAAGGCAGTCTTTTGTTGTTGACCGTGGGAAACCTTCACAACATACAACTTACCCATGTGGCCTACAAAAACTCTGCCAAGCCTTAGTTACACTATGTTATACTATGAGGCAGCAGATCTGGTTTTGCCAAAATAATTACAACATTCGACCTATATAATTTTTTTAAATATTCATGCATAACGTTATTGTTGGAACTTCCATTAAAGCAAGATAGAAATCACTTGTTTTTCCTTTCTTCTACAGCCAAGCCTAGGTTGCACAAGCCACCGACGATATTCAGCTCAATCTAAGTATGTATGAATTGAAGTAACCAATCGTGGGTCTTTCGACATTTCCAAAGTATTCTTACGTATTCTTACGTATTCTTACTTTTTATAATCATAATGGCCCATCAAAATCCACAGAAAACAATTCAAAATCCATTTGTGGTGCATTTATTAGAAAGACCTGTTATCATAAGCATTTGCAAAGAAACTGATTCTTTCCAACACTATAATACATGCATTCTTGGACGAAAATCAGACTTAGACCTGGGGTAATGCAGAAGCAAGTCTGGTGCTAAATTTTGTTTCAGATAGCCCCGGCCAACTTTGGTACGCAACTATGAATTGCATCCAGAAACTTAGCACTTGCCAATTTCTGAAATGGCCCAGGCTAAACAATAGCCCAAGACTATGCATACGGCCCTTAGGCCTTTCTGCCAAAACCATTTTCTGCAGCTGGTACTAGAACCAATGTAGACCTATGCAACAGTAACAACCTATCCAAGCTAATAAAATCTTGATAAAATTTATATTTATCCAGTTCCAATTTAGTTCCAGGTCAGAAAACCAAACACTTTTTATAGGGAAGCAAAAGCATAATATCCTCCGCGAAATATTCAGTTGATGGTGTGCACTTATAATGTACGTCAATGTACGACACAGCAGCCCCCTTTGCTGACTACTGTATGTGAGGAGTAGACCTACAACTTCTGCAAAACAATCACTGCTGAATGTTACATTAACTCTCCTCATGTACATAGATTTTGATTTAAACCAAATTTTTTCAGACAGGTATTTTGCCAGAACATTAGCATTAGAATAGTCTTCGCATCAGCACAAATTATGTTGAAGCTAAGACCATTATTGCTGACCAGCAGTTCTGATTTCGGAAGGGCCATCTATATTGAGCTGTGCAATCTGGTCCTTTCCCAGATCTTTGCCAATGCACTTGACCAGGGAGGCGAATCTGCCATCGCCGCTCTGCACATATATGTAGCCTTTGACTCGGTGTAATACGATGGCCTGACTTTGAAGCCTACGTCGTGTCGGCGGACGCTTGCTGCAGTGGTTCAGATGCTACATATCAGGAAGGCCACAGTTTGTGCATGCAAATCAATCCCTGTCTAATGCGGGAGCTGTCGGTGTAGGCGTTCCTCACGGCTCTATCCTCGGGTCGACTTTATTTTCTATCTACATTAATGATATAATGATATGATATTAAAGCAACAGCTTTGCGTAAACCTAGTTTTACGCAACAGCTTTGCGTAAACATAGTTTTACGCAAGTTTATTTGCGTAAACCTAGTTTTACGCAAAAACTGGTTTTACGCACAACATATATACTAAGCTATAAGATTAGCGCAACATATTCAATTACATCTGTATCGTCCACCCTTTTCAACACTATATATATATATATATATATATATATATATATATATATATATATATATATATATATAGAAACGGTTTGCAAATATATATACAAATTCATGAATTAATTGAATTTCAACTCGATGTTTCAACAAACTGGCATAACAACCGACATAAACCAAGTTTGATGGAAATCGTTCACTCGCATGTTGTAAAACATTTTGCAGAAAAAACCCAAAAAGCAACATTGCTTCAAAATTTAAGATTTGATGGCAGTATTCATGTCGTCAGAATTTATGTTTAAAAGGATCAGGAATGCCTATCCCAGTAATTCAAAATCACACTGAAGGAAGATGTAAAAAAGCGAGCAGCACAACTCACCTCAAGTGGAACAGGTGAGTGCCAACATAAAATACTGTAAAGATATGTTGTTTGTCAGTAAAAGATTAACTTAAATAAAGATTTGCAAGGTTCGAGAGTGTGTGCATGTCATCTCCGCCTAACTCGCTTACCCCTAAACAACTACAGAAGGCGCCGGCAATCTAAAAAGTACCGTGAGTTTACTGCTTTTAGCAAAACTGTAAGAAGGCACAAAAGTCAAAACTTTGCATAACTTTCACAAAAACCAATTGTAACAATACCCAATACAAAACAATAATTGTAGACAAAATTTACCCAATAACCAAACGGGGCGTGACCCGAAACCGGAATGATAAATTGGGGTCCCCGAACTAAGGTAGGAGAACTTGTCAAAATAAGGACCACATGGGAGACAAACACAACCTCCCAGCACTAGAGTTTCTCTCAGACTGACTAACGTTTGCGCTCGATTTAGAATTGTGAAAATTAGCTAAGGAACCGAGGTTCCTACACGAGAGTACAATTTCGTTTACTGTTTGTAAAGATAGCACTACGTTTTAAATGAATTTAGATGAAAATCAAGGGAAATATTAGAAAATACTTCACAGATTGCCCCCTGTTTGAAACGCGCGCCCTCGCCGCGGCCTCCAGGCAGAATTAGTAATAAAACGAGGGTTAGCCTACGTAACTTAGGTACTAGTAGAGATAAAACGTCGTTTTAGAGAAGCAGAAAGAATTAAAACTGTATCTCACTCGAGCCCCTGGCTTTGCCAAATTTTAGGGGTCTGTTTTCGAGACACAGGTAAAGCTACTTCGGCACGTGCCGGACAACACACAAACATATATAGAGTACTCAACAAAAAAAAACGAATAACCCTTCGGCCGCGACGAGAGCGGAGGTTCCAAAAGGGAAAGTAACCCGAAAAAATTTTAACAAAACGATAGGGAAACTCACTTTCAAAACAGCACAAATACAAAAGCCCGAAACTATACATGTCTATGGGACTAAAGAACTATGAAGGAGGAACTATACATCAGTATGCAAAGAAGAGAACAGAAATTTAAACCAGCTATAGACTAAAGATATTTTGGTAGAGATACTCCGGGGGAGGCTACTCCAACGGAAAATTTATAGGAATTTATGAGAAATTTCACGAAAACAGCGAAAGGGCATACGCATATCCAGTCCAGGGAAACCTCCCCCGGAGCAACAAATTATGCACGAATCTAAATAAATGCCCAAAGTAAAGCTGCACAAAAATAAAGCATACATATGAAATTTTAGCTGCACCAACAAAATGGCAAAATGGAAGGCATAGATGGCAGTACAAATTATGTTAAGTAAACCCGCGGTACAGTAGTAGAATCAAAACAAAAACAGTTAGAAAAGGGGATAATATACGACATATTATAGGACGGACTAGCCGAACTAGAGGGCACCCTTTTGAAAAGAATCTCGTAAGAAACTGTAGAAGAAGTAGAAAGTTTTTAAAGGTCAATAGCATTTAAAAGGTGATAATCAAGCGAAACACCCCATAAAGCATAGCCCAAATCAATTCCCCCCAACCTATTAAAGCTGTCAAACAAAAATAAAGCATACAGATGGAATGAAAAACACAACACAGGTTAGAAAAAGAGGGAAAGGTGGAGGGGAAGCGGACGAGAGTGGGGGAAATCGGAAAGCACACAGATCACAATACAGACTAATGTAATACAAAAGTTCACAGTTATAGGAAGGCCGCCGAGAACCATGCTGTAGGGGGTAGACCCCACAGCCACCATCGGAACAACCTCCGGAAGGGGAACGGGCGCCCCACGGCGCAAGCCGCTCCAGCCCAAGCACCAATCACCGGCCGAACAAGACTATTCAGGCCCACAAATCACCAAATACCGGACCGACCCGCGCCTTCGAGCCCACCACCAACCACGGAATCCTGCGGGCCACTAGCATACTTATAAGGGCATAAACAATTTACATAGCATATACAGCGTCATAAAAGGGGAACTCGCCGCAAAAAGGGACTGGGGGGGGAGGGAAGGGGAATGTGTTACAGTAAACAACAACAAACAAAAAAGGATTAAATACGGCATAATATATGGAGAGTAACCTACGGCACGAGGGCCTACAACAGAAAAAATACAAAATAGTGTAAATATAAGGCACAAAGGCCACAAGTCACAAATATAAGGCACATTGGCCTATACGACACATCATAAAGGCCCGATTAATTTAGGGAAGAGGGGACGCGAGCCCACGGCTACTGCTGGCTAGAGAGTATCCAGCCAACCAGCGACCGTAGACTGCGCCGAAATCAGAAAAATCGAAAGTATAAGCTACGGAGTCTGAGATGCCGGTCCGGGGTTGACCGCCCACCCTTGCCTTGCCATAAGCAAGGCACAGGCGGCCAGCAACCACGGACCCGCCGCAATACGAGACGGTGGAGCAACCCCAGTACTATTGCATATTTAAAAAAATAAAAGTTAAAAATAAAATTTTGATAAAATAGAGTAAGTAGTCATACGCAAGGTAAAAAATAAAATATGTAAGAAATTCACAAAATTTACTTCGCTTTGAAAAGAACACTCAACTTTTAGTTGAAACGGTGAGAACATGAAAAATCAAGCAGAAGAATTACTTTTTGTAAAGAACGAGAAAATCGTATTCAAAGAGAAAGAAATCAAATTTGTATCTGAAAATAATTGTTAGATCACATACAAGTAACACAAAACAGATCCCCCAATGCAGAAGTTAATACATAACAGAGATATCCCCCCACGCACGGGCCATACAAATATCCCACCCCACCATATACAAATAAACAGTTACAAAGGAGCGGGGTACTTTGCCTCCCGGAGGCTTTGCTCAGCTTCGCGGACAGCTAGCTCGTGAGGAAGCTGGGGGAAGAAGCTCTCTCCGGACAATCATACAAATTTTTCCCATACAATTTTGGCCTTTTGGCTTGGGGTCACTAAGAACCGCGTGGCGATGGTCCGGTGCCATGGCTTGAAGCTCCGAAGCGTCATAGCCACAACCCCAGTAGAGGTCACTTGCCACCGCTTCGGCTAGATAAGCCACGCCGGTATCTTGCAGCCAACGCCGAAATTGGGGGCAGGAGGCAGCCTTGGCTCGGATGACATCAAGCATCAAAAGTGCTCGAATCAGTGAGCCCGGACCCGTTTTCGCGTGCCACATTTGGCGCAACACGGATTCTTTCGGAATCCATTTGGCCACGAATTCCTCGGCCAAATATTTGGCTTGAAAAGGGCACTCCATAGCAGCCACCACCCGAGCCGATTCCTTAATTCCAAACCAGTCCTCAAACTTACGCCAATGGTACAGCTGTTCAGAGGTACCAAACTCATCTTCACCCCACTGAATATAAGCCGGGTCCTTTGAGTTTGCAAGAGGATTGGGCTGAACAATCCACATATTAGAGGCGATAGCGCCAGGGCCTTTAAACCAGATAACCTGACGGTTCATCTGGGCTTTGTGAACCTGGTTGAGCGAATGAGCCCAGACTTTCTTGACCGTGTCCTCAGCCAGAGTAGCAAGATCCTTGGTAATCTTGGTAATGAACTTCACATACTTGGAAGGTGGACCACGAGCCATCAGGTATGCTGGATAGATATTAATAAATGGAAAAATCTTGGCCGCTGCAGCTGCAGTTGCAGCCCACAAATTAGCAGCCTGGCCCACCAGTCGGAAAGACTCAAATTCGAGAATACCTCGACGGTAAATCGGGGGAAAGTCAAGGTGGGCGGTCCAGCGATAGCGGTCCAAGGTCGGGTAAGGGGGCCCGTCCGAAGTGACGAACTTATGTTCAAAAGGGGTGCAATGCACCTCAGCCCCCAGGAAAAGGTTTTTGATACACTGCAGAAAATTATCATAAACAGTATCAGTTACCCCAAAAGGAATATCATTGCGACGGAAGACCTGATCCCAAAAATTATAGATGGCAATAAAGTAGGGATTCAAAGATGAGCCGTCGATCTTAGACTGGAGATCCGGAAGATGAGCAATTTGCCAGTATGGCTCCAAATGGATCCGAAAAGGGACCATGTTCGGATAATGATGGATCAAAAAGTGGATACCTGGCCAAAAGGCTTCATCAACCTTCTGAGGCCCAGTAAACGGCTGGGTGCCGCAAGGCAGCTGCTTCTCGGAATCGGCGAAATTTGGAGGGCATTCGTTGAATTTCACGTTGAATTCGTTGAATTAACCCCGGAGGAATCTCCGCAAGACCACGATTCCGGATAATCTTAGTCGCCTTGTTTGACAAACATAAAAACTGGACTCGCAAACTAACAAAAGCGAATGCAAAAGAGTTCAAATAAACGTTATGATAAATCAGCGCTTCAGGAGCTAAACAATCTTCGTCTGCACTATCCAGTGCCCTAATAGCCTTCCACAGATTCTCAACCACCAGATCCGTGGAACTGTCCGAAGATGTTTCATCAACAGAATCTTCCCCCTCAGGACAGTCCTTGATCGATTTTCTGGACATCCGATTGCGAGATTCCGAAACAGTCCTTTCGCCACTTGTATCGGAATTTTCCGCAGCAGAAACACGAGCTTTCAAAAATGGTGAATCATGATTTGCATCATCAAATAATTTCTTTGGTAGCACGTCTCCCGACGGAGGAGCAATGGCCAGAGATCACCCCCAGGAACACTCTTTGATGAAAGCGACAACTTAGTTCTATCGTGAGAGTAGGATTCTGACTCTTCTTAAAGGCGTAATCTTAAACAAAGGTAAGTTTATACTGAAATAAAAGAGCTTCGAAAGCACAAATTTTTTGATCAGAGCCCTGTACACTGAATGAGTCTCAAGATCTGGTTGAATAACTGATTTTATCAAACAGTCACCAAAGGTTTTTTACCGAAGATTGCTACACAACCAGTAGATAGATCTAAAAGATATTTTGCAGACTGCATCTTTGGACAAGTTGCCCGGGCGCCTTTTTATTTTTCACTCTATCAGCCTCCAATCAAGATCCATGTTTTTCCAAATTTGGATAAAATGTGTGAAATTTGCATAAAACGCTCAATTTCTGCATGCTGAAGCGCTATTTTGACATAATCAAAAACTGACCCTGCCAAATTATTTCATAAACACTCTGTACATGACCTTTTCCCTTTGCATAGCAATATTTAGTCAAAAACTGGCAACGTTTAATTAGTTTGCAACCAATGCAAACTAGATAGACACGATTCAATTCAAAAATATTTTTATTTATTTATTTATTTTTATTATTAATATTGTTAAAAACATTTTAAAAGCTTTGAAAAAACATTTGCCAATTTTTTATGACTTTGTCTCAAATGTAAGTAAATGTAAATGCAAAAGACATATGTTGCAAAATAAAACAAATGCGGAATACGTGAATCCCTTACGTCAGGTCCACCGAGCTTTGGCGAACCGCGCTCGGGGACGACTTGACGGGCCGGCTCAGGCGACGCCGGTTGATGTGCCGTTGACGTGGCAAGGGGCGTATGGAAGAGATGTATCTAAAACAATAAAAACAAAAATTAGGATACATATATAAAATCTGGAATTAACAAGATAACAGATAAAGTCTATGCAGATAACTGGAAGACTACAACAGCCTACAAAATTGCAAATTTCAGTGGATAATGGCGTGAAGGCTTGCCCAAAGAAATCTACATTAAGTTTGCTCTTAACATTTGATCTTTTAAGGAGTAGGCTGTACTGGAGCTCGGGTATTAGGTATTTTAAGTCTTGTCCTTGGCGTAATATAGCGCTGCACAAATCCAACTGCCACCCAAGCAAATCCTATCCACTGTTTTGTTTGATTTGGACATATGTTGCAAAATAAAAGAAACACCGAGAAAGCGAATCTCTTACGTTAGGTAAACCGAGCTCTGGCTACCCGGGCTCATGGAAGACCAGTCGGACCGGCTCACGTGGCGCCGGCTGATGTGCTGTTTTCGTGGCAGGAGGCGTATGGAAGGGGGAGCATAAAAGAAATACAGAAAAAGTGAACCACTTAATCAGGTCCACCGAGCTCTGGCGAACCGCGCCCGGAGACGACCAGTCGCACCCGCTCAGGTTACGCCCGCTCAGGTGCCGGCGGGGTGGCAGGGTCGACGGGGGTGACGCATCTAAACCAACAAGAGACAAAAATTAGGATCCATTATAAAGTCTGGAATTAACTAGACAACAGAGACTGTTTATGTAGATAAACTTAAAGATTACAACAGCCAGCAAAATCGCTAATTTCAGTGGACAATGGAGTGAGCAAAATTGCTAATTTCAGTTGACAATGGAGTGAAAAGCGGACACAAACAGTTTGGCCTGTTGAAAAAAGTGGGATCCGCTGATTCAGAAGAAGGGAAATTACTTGTGAGTAAAAGCAAGGGAAATTACTTGTGAGTGAAAGCTTCAAGTCAGGATAATCATAAAACCATTGTTGTCTGTGACTCTCAGTTGTTATTAGCTGCTGATTTCTTGTGGAGATATGAAACATGCAAGCTTGATATTTTGCGTCAGCTATGCTTTTGAAAAATGTCGTCAAAATTCGCAAATGTTGTCAAATGTGCGAATGCAAATGTTGCAAATTTGAAGCAGCAATTGCCACCACTGCTTATAGGAATAAAATAAAACGAATTAATAATAACCTAAATAAGTGAAGCAATACACATAATTTTGCCACAGATGAAGAGCTACTGCCGCAAACTAAAAACCCAGAATACTCATGTAGAATGAGTAATTTTTACAAACCAAGTGAGCGTAAACTAAATCCTACTGAGATTCTATTCATTGCATAATTTCAATGAATTTGTTAATTAGTTTATGAATAACTGAGACTATTCATCGGCAATTCAAAAAATAAATATTTTAAAGCGCTGACGATTACTTTGTAAACTTAACACGTTAACGTAAACATTAAAATCTATTTTTAAACTAACATTCTGTTTCAGCTTTGACTGTTGTAGCCGTGTCAATTACGTCATGAACAATGTGAAACATTTTAAAATTCCGTCAGTTGAGGCATTGGTACTTCATAAAAAAGTGGCAAAAATATCTGACAGATGATAAATGACAGACAGTGTGATAAAGGTGTACTACAAACTATTATACTATGTGTCTGATACTTCATGACAAGTACGAAATTATCTGACACTGTATGAAGAATCTAACAATTATACCATGGGTCTACGATGTAATGCTAGTAGATTGGCAACCGACTACTAAGCACTACGGGGTGGGTACACGTGTGTCTCCTTAGCGAACCAAGTCTTTGATCCAGTGCTGGAACTGTTTGATCCAGAAAGAGCAAGCAAAACTATGCTTGAGTCACGAACATTTAGCTTTGAGTCACGCATGGTTCGACTAAAAAATTCACTTTTTTATTGGTTCGCTAAAAGTAGCTTTGCGAACCAAGTTTTGAGTTATTAGCTCATTTTGTGTCAGCAGATAGTCCTTCAAGTGTACTCCATGAGTCACTCTTTAGAATTTAATGAAATTTTTAATTAGAATCACTAATAAAAGATACTAAATATAATTGGCTTAAAGTGTGAAATGGTCCGCTCACCCAACATGAGCAGTGCTGAGAATAAAATTGTGGTTATCCCAAGAAAACGCTAAACTTTATTTTTCAATTTGCCACATTTTAGTTTGCAGTATCAGAGTCACCGACGAATATACAATCCTGGACGCAGCTGTAAATTCCACCGAATTGTTGAAAAAATTTGAATTTTTGTACATGCAGAGATTGCTAAGTTGTGACTGCGTCCGCTCACCGAAAGTAGGGTGACTTTACTCCAAAAAGCAGGTTATCTCCGGTTGTCCTAATTTTTTAAATTGAGCAAAAACCTGTTTTTCGCAGAGAAAACGACTGTTGTGGGTTTTTGATTGGCCGTTTTTTATATATTTTTTTAGAAACATTAATCTAATTCCTAAATTACAGAACACAACTGACTCTATTTATTAAATTTGATGAATTTAATTGACAAAGTTTTGATAAATTATTATCTTGTGAAAGCGCCGCAGCCAGTCAGAAACCCACAACAGTCGTTTTCTCTGCGAAAAACAGATTTTTACTCAATTTAAAAAATTAGGACAATCGGAGATAACCTGCTTTTTGGAGTAAAGTCACCCTACTTTCGGTGAGCGGACGCAGTCACGACTTAGCAATCTCTGCATGTACAAAAATTCAAATTTTTTCAACAATTCGGTGGAATTTACAGCTGCGTCCAGGATTGTATATTCGTCGGTGACTCTGATACTGCAAACTAAAATGTGGCAAATTGAAAAATAAAGTTTAGCGTTTTCTTGGGATAACCACAATTTTATTCTCAGCACTGCTCATGTTGGGTGAGCGGACCATTTCACACTTTAAGCCAATTATATTTAGTATCTTTTATTAGTGATTGTAATTAAAAATTCCACTTTTCTCTGAAGTTTCATTAAATTCTAAAGAGTGACTCATGGAGTACACTTGAAGGACTATCTGCTGACACAAAATGAACTAATAACTCAAAACTTGGTTCGCAAAGCGACTTTTAGCGAACCAATAAAAAAGTGAATTTTTTAGTCGAACCATGCGTGACTCAAAGCTAAATGTTCGTGATTCAAGCATAGTTTTACTTGCTCTTTCTGGATCAAACAGTTCCAGCACTGGATCAAAGACTTGGTTCGCTAAGGAGACACACGTGGTGGGTACTGCGCACAAGGAAACGGCAGAACCTGAGATGTTGTTCCAGTTGACCTGTGAATAACAACCTCGCCAAACTTCTGGAACAACAGTGGCCCTAACTCAGAATTGTACAAAGAAAACACCACAAGATTACACTCAACCTACTCTCAGACTGCCAGATTTTCTATCTACCTAACTGCCTACCGAACAATAAATACTAAGTCCTAATCTACAAACATTTGGAGACCTAGACTTTTTAATGAATTTTAACCTAACTAAAGCAAGTTACAGAACAAAACCAAGGGGAGAAAATTCAAGTACAGGCAGTAATCAAAATGAACACAAAATGGTCACGACACAAAAATACGAGGAGTGACCTCGACTTACTAGTTTACCAAAACCAAGCAAGACCGCAGAAATACAGACATCCAGAAATTCCCATAAAAATGACCAAAAAACACATAAAATAGCAAATATTGGAGGGTTGATTTGGCCGGAACGACCTAAATCTGGGGACGGTTAAATATAGAAGAGGGGGGTCCAGTTCATGAAATAAAGGCAGTATAAATAAACGCAAGGGGTCTTAGGGATCCTAGAGACAAAGAAGGGGCCACAAGCATAAACAAACTATGTAAAGGGGAAAAAGGGATTGTAAAGAAAAACACTGCTGTAAGCTATAAACCCGACCACTTGCAGAGACAGAAAAAACTTAAGACTAACTACTTTTGATTCTTGCATCAGACCACCCCCTAAGTAGCCAATCAGAAAAAGCCTATTGATTTCGAAAGACTCTTGGAAGAATTTGATTGGTTGAAGGTTCCTATCTAGTTTAGTTGGGAGCACAGCGCCGCCTAGCGGCTAAAAAACTGATTAAAACACATTATGCAACTAGTTTAGGATCAAACCTACACACGTGAAATTCACACATAAAATTTCTACCATTTCTAAAAATACACACACTTATAAATACACTATTAACACCTTTCAGACACACCCACCCATTACAACGACATCTACATAATTTAAATATCTAATGAATTAAATGGATAGGTTTAGCTCCAAATCACATCCAAATTACATTAAATGAGTCTTAAGACTGGTAGAATAACTGATTTTGTCATAACAGCCACAAAAGGTATTTGACCGAAGACTGTTGCACAATCAGAGGGTGGATCTAAAAGATATTTTGGAGACTGTATCTTTGACAAATTGCCCGGGCGGCTTTTTATTTTTCACTCTATCAGCTTCCAATCAAGATCAATGTTTTCCAAATTTGGATAAAATGTGTGAAATTTGCAGAAAACGATCAATTTCTGCATACTGAAGCGATATTTTGACATAATAAAAAACTGTCCCTGCAAAATTATCTCATAAACACACTGTGCATGACCTTTCCTTTTCATAACAATATTGGTCAAAAACTGTGGCAACGTTTAGTAAGTTTTCAAAAAATGCAAACTACATAGACACGTTTCAACGACACCAAACGACGCAGAAGACGTAGAACTTCAAATTGATATTTGTCTCAAATCATAACTCTTAATATTATGTAATTCATAGATTTCCAAAGTAGATTGAATGTAAAGGAAACGCGACCATATGAGTGAGCAATAAAAACGACTATAAATTCAAAGAGAAACAGGCTCGCTCCAAAATCTTTAGTTGCAGCATACAGATTTTCGTACAAAGTATGTATAGCCACAGTATGAGTGATAATTCGGATGTTTCATAAAGTGTCTACAGGCTGTATTATAAGGTCAATATCAACTTACAGAACCAAGTTCTTCGTTAAATCCCAAAACGACGCTCAACGGCTTCTAGGGTCCGTTCAACGTTTTCTCGTTGCCCATTGTAATAGCAACCTGAAACAACCAAACGTTGTGCGGAAGTACCCAATTCAATTTCGACTGCAAAATCACGTACCATTCAGATATAATGTAGGTACATATTTACCTAGTGCCTGAGAACAGCCGGTCAACAACAGTAAAATCTAATTCTTCTAATTCTGAAATCTTTTTGTTTAAACTTTGACTGTTGTAGCCGTGTCAATTACGTCATGAATAATAGGAAACATTTTAAAATTCCATATACAGTTTAATTTCACTATGTGTCAATTGAGGCTATTGCACTTCATAAAAAGTGACGAAATCAGACAGATAGTGTACTACAAACTATTACACTATGTGTCTGACACTTCATGAAAAGTCCGAAATTATCTGACACTCTATGAAGTATCTGACAATTACACTATGGGACTACGACATACACATAATTTAAATATGTAATATATTAAATGGGTAGGTTTAGCCCCAAATCACATTCAATGTGAACTACTAGTAGGCAAGCAGTAGAAGAAGGCATTAGACGAAATGAATGAAAAATTAAAATGTACAATAAAACAACTTAAACAAATTACAAAAAGATAATTAAAAACATGCTCTCATAAGGCGTGAATTGATAATGGAAGAATACTTGATGGGAGCATTGAAATTTCAAACATTTTTTTATTCTTCATAGTCTTCTTCAATAGTCTTCATTAGAGATAAAGGAAATTTTATGCAAATGAGTTTCCGAAGATTTCCAAACTCTAAAAGTCACTGCTCCTATGTTCTTTGCGGAAATTTTCACGGCTGAGAAAGGGGCAGGACATTAGAATCGTTTGTGACGCAGAAGCGTATTTGTTAATATATTAACAAATAAATACTAATATAATGCTTCAAATACATAGGCCTGCTCGTGACCACGCATGGGCAACGCGTACATGTAGGCTGGAGCCACGCACCCACGCAAGGCAAAAAGGACACACGCAGAGGCAAGGCGCGCGAAGCGCGCCGTCGAAAGACTCGCGCAGATAAAAGGAGTACGGAGCGCATCGTCGACATACCCACGCAGACGCAGAACGCCTTGCCCATGTATGCTCGTGACAGTATCTAATATTTGGATAGCACTATAAAGTTCAGTATGTAAGTACATAGAATTTTGAGCACTATACGGGTTGGATAATTAACATGTTGTCATGAATGAACGTTGTCATTGAATCGTAAAACTACACAAAAATAAGTTGTTTTAATACTACTATTGTTTACTCAGTTCACTAATTAAATAATTCGCTTCTGTTCGGACCTTACCTATAATGCTAAATGCGTTTTGGAGCGGTTAAGACTATGATTATAGGATTGTAATAGTCCATCTTGAAAAAATCTAAAGTTTCAGAAGAAGGAAACAGCTCTAATATTAGAAACAACGGTTGTTTACAATCTGTAATAATTTTATGAATTTTAGCCGTGAAAAGTGTGAAAAATAGGAAACAGTGATATAAAAATGTACAAAAATATTTAAGAAAACAGGCGTTGTTTATTTTTCAAAAACTTTTGTAAAAACTGCAAAAACCCTGTTAACGCTCCGAAATATTGTAACTAGTAATAATTGTAAAACTGTTTTCAGCATTTTTACTTTCAATTTACCAACTTTTGAAAATGTTGCTGTTTTGCTCTTGTTAAATTAGCTGCATCGTTTGGCTAGGTTTCATTCAGACGGGAGAATATGATAGCTGGAAGGGGGAACATTGCACGGAGGGAAAATATTATACCGTATAGGGGAGATATTACGGGGGAACTATTGTTCGACACCGGCAGAAAATGCAAGAGTTACTTCTGTGAAAAGCACAAAAAGCTCCGCTATAGACTGACCACACAGCAGCACTTCTGTTGAAAACGTAATAGAATGAAACGGCGGATGAGGCCAAAGCTATCAAAATCGTACAAATCAAGTTCTCGTATAATAAAAGACTAGCTGCGTAACATTTGAATTAAATTTCACCATATGTAAGTTTAACGAAGAATTTGGTAAAGCGATTGCGCACAATAGTAACGGGTAAATAAGGGAAGGATTTAATATGCATTTAAGCTATTAGAAAAAAGAAATGGTTCATGTTTAACAATAGAAAGTTTTAACGTAATGGTCCATGATATATAGCAAGAGTACATAATATATAAGGGCATAGGATAACGTAGGGAGGAATGGGGGGTTCAGACTATCCCCAGACCGACAGAAAACGGGTAGACCCTCACGTACAGAAGGGAAATAAGGGCAGACCTCTCAGCGATTTTTACTAAAAATTGCTCATTTTTAGCTAATTTTTACGATTTTGTGTCATACTTACTGTCATACTCTTGTATAATAAAAGTGACGCTAACGCGGCACACTATCGGCTGACACCCCCTCCGCATATTGGACCCTAATGATTAGTAGTCAGAAGTAACCGCCCCGATTAGTACTCAGTAAAAACTTGGGTGCGCTCACGTGTTCTATGCTTGCGTGTTAAAGCTCGAAAACACAAACATTACGTGCGCAAATTCAGTGTCCGTTTCAAACTTTAGAACACAAACATAGCGTAAACATTTATTTGAAGTTTATTTGAATTCCGATTTGCTGGTATGTCAGCCGTTAGCGTGCAAAGGACGTGTCACGCTTATAATATATAGGGTATGACAGCTGTCATACTTTTATGTATTATGTACAGGGATTGTTTTTCAAAATTGGACCTGTGCTTTTCTGTGTTTTTCTAAGAAAAAGTGTGCTTTTCTAAGAAAATAAGTTTTTCTGGAAAGTTTTTGCGTGACTTAAGGAGGGGGGTCGCTTTTTGGCCGATTTTTCGACCATCTCCGATTTTGCTCATTTTCACATATTTTGTAGTCCCAATGGGTCCTCAAAGCAAGACAAGAGCGTTTTGCGAAAATTGCTTCTATCGTGTTGTAGAGCCCTTCAAAGGTGACCTCGACATGTGTTAAACATAGGAAAATTAAAAAGTTAGGTTAAAAAGTTTGTGGCAGAAAAATTTTTCCCTGTATGCAAGATACATTGCTACAACCTTGTTGTACATGTTAAGGACATATCAGAGAGTGCAAATAACCCATCTGGAACAATTCTGTTGAGTGTCGGATTTTTGGCGATTTTTCAAAATCAAAATTTTGTAAAATTGGTACTTTTTGCACCACGAAAAACAGCACCAGCTAAATATTTTCGCCTCTCCTGGACGATGGCAAAAGCTACAGAAATCGCTTCTAGATAATTGCACTCTACGCATAGACAGAATTCTTATGATAGTAGTTGCAAATTTCTAATGATAGTAGTTAGTTTCAAATTTCTACCATTTGTAGTGCTCTCAAAAAACTTGCCACAAAATGGGCTAATTTTGCCAAAAATCATTATTTTGCACAATTTTCACGTTTTTGAAATAATTTCTCACTCGTTACCCATTCGAAAGTCACCAAAATTGGCACATAAAACTCTCAATGCCTGCCTGACATTATGGTAAGGGCAAATGCTTCAAGGTAGAACTTTTCTGTCGTGTCGGCTCCTTTGATCTCTGATAGGTCACAAAAGTCAATTTTTGAAATTTCCAAAATATAGACAAATTGAGTATCATTCGATAGCTACTGATGAGCTGAACAACTTATCTAATAGAATGATGTGTCCGAAATGTAGTATCTGAAAGTTAGAGCAAGTTAAAGTTTGAGGGCACAGTTTGCTGAAAAAGGCTCAGTTCACAATTGAAGAATGTACTGTGAACGAATGGCTGGATATTCCGGAGCCGTTTTAGCATTAAAATATTAGCCAACCCACAGAATAATTTCCCATATTAGTTGACCCAAATGTCGCTACCGTTCTGTCGCAACATGACCTTGGAGGGCAAATCACAGTGATTTTCAAGTTTTCCAACTTTATAGCTGAATATCTTTGTCACTGCTTGGTTTCGAACTCTAATGTTTTGTCTTGTTTTTTAGAACATGTACCTATTTTGTGTGTGAAAATGAGCGAAATCCGTGACTATCGATTTTGACCCAAAGCGACCCCCCCCCCCCTTAAGCGCGTTTACAACTGTTTTGACGATATTACGCGTATTCCTGTCAACTTTTGGTCGTCTTAGAGATGCGAGATGAAAGCGAACAGGCAGCGAGTCGCCTGTAATGCGATTTGAAAACTGGAGCGCTACAAAATCGTAAAAATGTTTCTGAAGAAGGCACAAGAGGGATTTGGGGATTTGGAGGCGGAGCTCTCCAGAAATTGAAGAATTTTTTAAAAATTTAAAAACAACAACGGCAACGTTTAAATATTTTGTTCTAAATAAAGCAAGCTAGAAGTTTGTAAAATGCGCAATTTTTCAGCACAAATGTATAAATAATATCTTTTTAGTTATGTTAGATGATAGTACAGAAGACAAGAACATACAAACGTAATAAGGAAAGGAAGGATATACTTGGAAGACACAAGCTGCGCCGACGGCGCAAAATTCTTTGCAAAGTCTTCTGTAGTGCAAAACTTTTGAAGAAATTTATAAAGTTTTGCTTCTAAACTAAAATTTTGGTATGTTTTCAAGTGTGTTTTTTAACAAAATGTGTGTTTTCCTAAGAAAAAGTGTGCGAAAACACAGTAAAAACACAAAAAACAAACTATGTATGTACTCTTGTATATAGTAATAAATTAAGTAGCACATTTCTTCGTTAGCTATGCATATTCAGCTGCAAAATTACTACGGCTAAGTGGTGGAAACAAATTAAACAATGCTTAATATAATTCACAATTTAGATTCTACAGCAAGGTCAAGTTTCATTCTAATTAATTTTTATCCATTTTATTTTCGACAATCACTGACGAATATGCAATTACAACAGCTATTAAACATACGAATTATTGTTTTCTATTCCATTCACTATTATATTATTATTAATGCATTATATTTCATAATTTAAATACAATGCTACATATATAATGCATCTACCAAATGATGTTGAGTCTAGCAAAATACCACAGATCCTGGTGTACTGTGCTAGGCTCAAAGTTTCCACAGAATGGCATTCCATTGGTCGGAATCTTGTTGTAGGTAATGGTGTTTTATAATTCTATGGAAAATCTCCCATGACTCTGAAAACTGGCAAGACGTGTCCTTAACTATGAACTTTTACACATCTTTTGCACATAGCACATTCTGGAATTTAGTCACTCAGGATTAAGCGAGAAAACATTCCAAGGCCAAACCGATTGTCTGGATTAAAGCCCTAAAACTTCCACCGGATGTCACCAATAATTTTTTGATACGGCTAATCTGTGGTATATTCCTAGGCTTGTGCACTCTAAATTTTTAGATAGATGCATAACATTAATTCTAATTAAGTAGTATTTACGTAGTAAGTGAATGGAATTTTCAAATCACAAATATTCGCAATATTAACTCACCAGAACTAGATGACGTCTATGACCGAATTAAAAAACAAAGAAAAAAGTAAACAGTTTAATTATTTACAAAAATTAGGAAAAATATCAGGAAATAGAACTTCATTTGAATTTAATTGAATGTTTGATGCAAATGAAAATTTGAAAATTGTCATTCCCAGTTCAGCGTAAATTTATGCAAATCAGTTTTACTGAAAATTCCCCATCACGCTTTAACTTTGCCGAGACGTCAATTGAATTTGAAAGTAGTGTCGTAATACATGGAAAATTGACATTTTGATGAAGAAATATATAAAATTTGGTTCAGTATAGTCAATCGAATTTGACATTGATCTTTGACCTATTCTGTACAGTTTATAAAATTTTCTGATCCTGTATAGTTTTCAAAATTTGTAGTCTTATATACGTCATTTTATGCTCTTACACGAACGGCGGAGTCTGCCAGACACATACAACAAATTTTCATTGGTCAGAGACTGTGTTAATTTCAGCCGATCAGATTTGTGGCCCAAGTTAGACTAAGTATACTTTATAACACACCTTAGCGTGCATTCACTGATTTATACGCACGCCGTGTGGGAAACTCCGAGTGTGGGACACGAGGGCTTCCCATGCGACGTGCGCAGTAGAAATTAGTGAACAGCGCTAAGGTGTGTTGTAAAGTACTTATACAACGGTTAAACCTATCCTTAATTGATGGAACCTTACTCGTTTATGTTGCAGCTGACAGATATGTCTAGACACATTTTAATGTAAAGTGGGGAGGCCTATTTTGGTGTGCAGCAGAGCTGTCTAGGTTGGGGCTCTGCTGTACACACTGCTGAAGCATGCAGGGAACTGTATGCTTCAGCAACTTAGATTAGGGTCAGGCCTCCCGGCGTGCAGCGTGCGTATAACTTAGTTATACGCATGCTGAACTGTGCATTATCTGATCAAGAGTACATAATAGATAAGAGTATGAAACTCTTACACTAGCATGTACAAATCATGCTAGGTATGCTCGGTTCATTAACTCGGGACCCCCCCCCCCCCGTAACTTCCGGGGGGGGGGTCCCACTTTGCACTAATTACACGCTTTCATATAAGCGTGTGTCTGCTCGCTGATTGGCCCACTAGCCTACGGCTTACTGTAGGGAATTTATTAGTTATTTTAATTAATTAATTATAACTTTAATTAGGTTAGTACAATCATAAAACTAATTCGACAACTTTGTAGCATTTTTTCTGCTCTTTCCAATGATATAAAAATTGTTGCACATTACATTCCTTCGAATTTTTGTATTGTGCAACAATTTTTATATCATTTTAAAGAGCAGAAAAAATGCTACAAAGTTGTCGAATTAGTTTTTTAATTGCTTTAACCTAATTAAAGTTATAATTAATTAATTAAAATAACTAATAAATTCCCTACAGTAAGTCTTAGGCTAGTGGGCCAATCAGCGAGCAGACACACGCTTATATGAAAGCGTGTAATTAGTGCAAAGTGGGACCCCCCCCCCCCCGGAAGTTACGGGGGGGTCCCGAGTTAATGAACCGAGCATACCTAGCATGATTTGTACATGCTAGTGTAAGAGTTTCATACTCTTTATTATGTACTCTTGATCTGATTTATATGCACAGTCTTTACACAGTAAAAGTGCAAAAGAGTTGTATAAGCCCTTTTATTGTCACATTCTATCACTATTCCTGCCTTCCGAACAATGCGCTTTCAAAATGCAAAGGTATATCCGTAGTATATTTTCACGCGCGCAAATACAATCCCAGGCAGGTACGCACATGAATAGGTAACACAGGAATATGTGCACCTCTCACAGCCATACACGTATGAGTATTTTCAAAATTAAAAGAAATAATTAATATATACTTCAGTTTAATTGCTTCCATAAAAATAATTTAATTCAACAAGTGGACCAGGGTTTTTTCAAAACGGCCAGTGGGCATTTTAGTGGGCAAACTTAGGATTGAGTGGGCAAATTTAGAGATCGGTGGGCAAAATTACAAAATTTTGCTAAGCGATTTTTAACCTTAATTTTAACTTTGCTTTAATTAATAACGTGTTTTATTCCATACCATCGAATTTCCTGTCGTTTTCTTTAGTTGTGCTTTAAGCAATCTTAGTTTTTATACAATGCAGGATTCTTATACATATTTAAACATATTAAAACAGCAGCACGGGGTCTGGGGAGCGCAGCCCCCAGAAGCTGAACGAATTTTTCAAATTTTGATATTTTTGCACATGTTTTGAGTCATAGTTTCGATTTTCTGCAGTTGCATTTCTCTATAAATACATTTTATCTTTTTTACAAATACAAATTTTGCAACATTTCGAGGAGACATATTATTTAGAAATAGACAATAAGTGAAGTGAAGTAAAGCTAATCAAGTTACAATTTAGCAATGACAGAGGAACCCCAGCGGGGGGTCTGGGGGGTGGCAGTCCCCCAGAAAAAATTGAAGATTTTTTGAAAACTAACAATAAAACCGTAATAGAAATGTTCACTTCTTTTACCTCAGTGGTCCAATTTTTCAGTGGGCAAACTGCTGGGCAAATTTAAATTTGAGTGGGCAAAGTTTTGGCCGAGTAGGCAAATGCCCCCAATTTTGCCCCAAAAAACCCGTGAAGTGGACGCTCAAAATTTTTTCACTTTGGTCAATCTGAGGTCTATCAAATGTTTTATGTGCACAAGTCGATATAGGTTTACAAATATTATGCTGTCCCAGGCTCGAAACGGGGGTTTCGTCTTTCTATTTCGGTTGAGTGGATTATTCTTATTATTCTATTCTACTTAGAAGTGATGGATTATTTGATATCTGCAGAAATGACACGTTTTTGACTATATTTTACGATAGAGAAAGTTAGAAATTTGCTTGTGTCACCGCTTGTAAGTTCAGCAAAGTGCTAGACTTGAGTTTGTGCAGAGGAGGAAATCGTTAATTTAATCTATAATTACTTAAAACTTCACCAATTTAATGTTAAAGGATATCACTAAAACATCTAATTTACCTGTAGATAAGTGCCAGAGGGTGTTAAATAAATGATCTCTGGGGGTCCAGATTATCAACCACACCAGAAAATAACTCGCCAAATCGGGACGTGAAACACTGAGCTGCGATCCAATCTTGATCAAAACGTAGTCCTTCAGGAAATCTCTAGCAATCCGGCACGACTTTTCGGACCAAACAGAACTCAAAACCAAAATCTGACGACAATGTCGCATCTTATCCAAAATTGTCCAATTTCACCCACACTCAAACCCACTCAACCATCCAGTCATTTTCGACCAAAGACAGAACCTTTGTATTATGAAAATTCGTCATTTTCACATCGGCAAAGTCCGAAAGATGATCAGGGCTGACTATCACAATCTCAAAACCTGCCTGGAAATCTTAAATCTGAGGTAGCATGGGCGAAGCACTATTAGCATCGTAACTGATTCCAGGAAGCGAACTTATGCGCCTCCGCAGCACCTCTAGTATCAGGCCACGCGTAGGACACAGCACAATCATAATTGGTCCGTCCTCTTTTCTTGACGGAAGCTGTTTCCGAACATGAACTATTCCCGGTGCCAGAGCCGCAAATCCTACAGCTTCGCCGGAACAGGCTTGTGTTATTCCAATCATGTCGCATCCAGCCACGGCAATCGGCCAACTCACAGATTGAATCACTGTCGCATTCTGGAACGGCACACCACGTAGAAGATTCATCAAATCAGGTGGAAGATTGTTAAACTACCGTAAGAATTAGGGGATAAGGCTCATTGGTGTATTTGAAAGTTGATTGGGATGTGGAAGGAAATTTGGGGTTACGGAGGAAGCTAGAGTAATTTCAGTAGGATAGACCTTTTGAAGAATCTTCCAGGAGACTTGAGAGTTTTTGTATTTCCACTGGAAGTCCGAAAAGATAGTAAACATAATTAGTAAAAGCAAGACATAAAAGATGCCGCTATGTTTTGAAGAAATAAACCTAAAAAAGAACAAAAGCGAAAATTAGCAAAACCTGTGACGAAAATAGCAATGGTGGTGAAAGAAAGAAAAGTGAACAAATGCGGGAGGCGGAGAATTAAACTATATAAGTGGTTGCTATAACGTGGAAACGTGCCACTTCTGCTGTTCAGTGAGAATCTTGTGCCGTGAATTAAGGACTGCAAAGAGGGGCCAGTTTCATAAAACTTTATCGAGTCGCCAAGTCGAGTAGCTAAACTACGCTGGAAATATGCAAAGTCTCTTATCTTGAAACGCGAGCTAAGCTGAAGAACATCTGCAAGTTGTCGAGTCGAGTTAACTCTAGTGAAATTAAAACAACAACAATAACAGTAACAACAACAAACACTATGAAAATAATGACATGGATATGTAATAGCTGCATGTAACGTTTACTATGAACTTATGCAAATAAAATGAATAAAATTTGTTGCGAATGAAACTAGAAAACGTTGTGACCAGCAATTCTGACACAATATACCAGCCAACAATTTGGTATTGAACTGAAGTGGGGGCCGACAGTTAGTCTATTGGGACTGGAAAATCCAGCTTGCGTATTTAGTCAAGAAATCATAAATCGAATATTAGCGAACTACGTATGCGACTTGGTTAGCAAATATATACATACAGTGTGAAGTTTAAGTCCACGAGAGTTAGTAAAACTGTGTTGTCAACTTGATTATTAAGTTAGAATCCTAAAGATACAGGTTAAATACCATGGTGTGCGATATCGGAGGAGAGAACGAACCTGACCAACTGAAATTGGTCTCACGGTCTCCCGACCGGTCTCACTATATTCAACCGCGAAGTAATTTTATCATTAGACAGTAGTTCTATACTCGAAAATTTCATTGCCAACATGTTTCCAGGTAAAAGATAAGGTCAATATTGAGTCAAAAAGTCCATAATACAGTTAAAAACGTATTTATCGTAATAATAAACACTTCTTTAAACAAAAATTTGGACCTTTTAGAAACGTTTTACAAAATTTCCCCTAGAAATACCCAAATTTTGGCCTTTGGCGCTACTACCCCCAGAAAGTTTTGGGGGAGGGCTGAAAAAGGGCTGGGGGGGCTACCCCCCTTACACCTATGAAAATCACTGTCTAATGTTAAAATTACTTCATGATTGGATGTATTTTGGCATTAGAAACTGCTGAAAATGCTATTTTTGGCAAAAATATCAAATGCCTCCAGAGGCATAAGGACAAGGTGTACCACCTGTTTGGTTTGGGGGAGTATAAAGTCCAAATTTGGGTTAGGGGTCTCAAAAACGGAAATTTTTACCAAAAACTGTGCCCAAACTGCACCCAAATTTT
Organism: Trissonchulus latispiculum; assembly: GCA_030248195.1. NCBI lineage: Eukaryota > Metazoa > Nematoda > Enoplea > Enoplida > Ironidae > Trissonchulus > Trissonchulus latispiculum. Next base: position 88,107 of record JASAND010016729.1, read on the forward strand.
TTCAGCTACAAATGGCCCTTTTTCGAAATAAAATCTACTATTTTCGACAAATAAAAATGTCTCTATTGCGTTTTAAGGTGGTGATTCCCTTTGGTCGCATAAAGTTTGCACCATTATTACTCATTCATTACTTGGAGTTAAGAAGCCATTTTTATATCAAAATGCAGCTTGACATTTTCTCTTTTTAATGCATGCCATGAAACTAATGTTGCTTTTCTAAAATAGTTTTAACACATTTTAGAAGAAGTATAATTTTCCAGATTTTTTGCAGACTCAAGTAAATTTTTTCGTGAGACACCGGTTGTATCATTCGATACCTCCATGAAAAAGCTGGGAACGATTTTTTACTTATTGTGAAATCGCTCCTCGTTATAGAGAAATAAGCTGAAATGTGTGCGTAACCTGCATTTTGCCAACATTTTCCAACTTTGCCAAACGATTACTATAGCTAGAAAGCAGCAATCGAGGCAACTGAAAAATCGCCTATGGGTATATTTGTGCAGAACACGTTTGTTCAATAGCAGCCCTCCAGCTTGCATGGTGAATGCTCCACAATCTTTGGAAAAAAATTGGTCGTGTTTTCGCAAAAACTACATTTAATGATAGCAGCCTACAGGATAGCAGTTGGAAGACGATATCTCACGGTAGAGAAAAGCTGGAAACTTGCTTTAAAAAGCAAAAATGTGAAGCTCAATGAGATCTTTCGAACGAATATAGTTATAACTGTATAAAAGCTGCCAAACGTTCAGAAATTGGGAAAAACCAGTCTGACAGGAAATCTTGAATTTTTTAATCGGGATTGCGCGGAGGGTGTTAGAAAGCTAAAAGAACTTATTCGGAAAGTTTTATCGAATTTCATCTTGATTTACGCCGCCAAATAACAATATGTGCCCAAAAGGAATCACCACCTTAAAACCTATAGCCATATTATGTAGATGTGTTGGGGGGGTGTACCCCCACCAAAATGACAAGTTTTGGCGACCCCCCAGATTTTCAGATTTTTGCTACCCCCCACATTTTTGTCCAAAAAGTGCCCAAAAATGGCATAAAATCGAGAATTAGGGGGTCTCCCTCCCCCACCCCAGATTTTTTGCCCAGCCACACCTATGCCTATTATAGCCATGGGTTAATCCACTTTTCCGGATTTTGGCGGGAACATTTTTGTTATAACGGCTAGCTGAGAACTCTATATACCATCGTACATACTTGGCGTACTTAGAACTTTCTCTGCACTTCTCTAGGTTGTACCGTTAGGCCGGTATATGTACATAGTTTTCCTGGAACTTTGGGTCTGGGGCATAGTTTCCCCAGGGGGGGGTTGGGGGGGGTACTCACTCCCATAGGTGTAAGGTGGGGGGGGGGTTGGGGGGGTAGCCCCCCCAAGCATGTTTTAAACCCTCCCCCAAAACTTTTTGGGGGGGGACGTCCCCCCCCAACTGGGGGGGGGGGGGTAGTCGCGCCGAAGGCGCGAAAAATGGCCAAAAATTGGGTATTTTTAGGGTAAATTTTGAAAAAATTTTCAAAAATGTCCAAATTTTTGGCTTAAACTGTTTATTATTATGAGAAATACACGTTTTTAACTGTATTATGGATCTTATGACTCAATATTGACCTTATTTTGGACTTGGAAACATGTTGGCAATCAAGTTTTTGAGTTTAAAAGCACTGTCTAATGTTAAAATTACTTTATGGTTAGATGTTTTTTATCATTAGAAACGGCTGAAAATGCGATTTTTGGCATAAAAAATGAAAAATTTTTTTGGGGGAGGGTTGGCGGGGGTCCTGGGGGGGGGGGGGTGGGGGGGGGGCCTCGCCTGTGGGGCCCCCCCAGAAATTGTTGGGGGGGGAGCCTCCCCCACCCCAAATCTCCGTTACACCTATGCACTCCCCCCCCCCCAAATTTTCGGCCAACTTTACCCCCCCCCCCCCGGTAATCTTACACTTTAGGGGGTAAAAAGATTTTTGATGGAAAAAATTCGACTAAATTTTGCGAAAATGTGCCTACAGGGGTTTTCAAGGGTGGCGGTTTCAGTAAAAATACTAATTTTAATGCAGCTCTCAATCCACGGTCTCCATTTCGCCGAACCCGGTTTTCGGGAGGTGAGCCCGTGGGAAAATTTTTTATTTGAAAGCAGATCTCTACAAAACTTAGTTCTAGGGGGTTTTCGGGGGCGCAGAATTCGAATTTGAGGTCTGTTTCCCTGCCCGACCAACCAATTTTGCTCTGGCGACCTCCCACCCCCGTGGTTCCGACCCCGTGGGAAAATTTTTTATTTGACCTCAGAACTCGAC
>JASAND010016730.1:0-23633 GCA_030248195.1 Trissonchulus latispiculum
CATTGTTCTATTTTACTGTTTTATTTGTCTTTCATTTTATATCTTCATCATGCTAACGTTTTTGATTGTTTGTTTCTTTCTTCTGCAGAATATCCATCTTTGATATCTGTTAGTCTTCATTATGAGAGAATTGAGAAGGTAAAAAATCTCTATACAATTAGAAGCGTTAGTGTAGAGTGTATGTATGATTTGGTACCGATTTCTAGAGAAAACGCAAGTTTGGGGATTTATTAATTTCTGTGTAAATTACTGTTCACTTTGCAGTTTTCTCATTTCTTTTTGTCTTGGCTACTGATTGAAATTCTGTTTATAAAAGAGTAAGAAACTATTTGAATAAATCTATCCGTGATCATTAATCTGTCAGACAAAGAAACATGTCTGGACGAAGAGAAAGTGTTATTGCGTGTAGCTATTCTGTATTCTATAGGAACCTTATTTCTTTACTTTATGCTATTTTAACTGTAGTTGTTTACGTACTGTTCTTGTATGGAAGTAATACAATGTCTCCGCAGGATGACACATTAATGATAGGATACTGAGAACGTGTACAAGGTTCCAAAAGAAAAATTATAATGTGAAGTGATATATGCATACGTAAATAGTAAGCCTTTTTGTGGTCTTCTTTCATTGTTCTATTTTACTGTTTTATTTGTCTTTCATTTTATATCTTCATCATGCTAACGTTTTTGATTGTTTGTTTCTTTCTTCTGCAGAATATCCATCTTTGATATCTGTTAGTCTTCATTATGAGAGAATTGAGAAGTTAAAAAATCTCTATACAATTAGAAGCGTTAGTGTAGAGTGTATGTATGATTTGGTACCGATTTCTAGAGAAAACGCAAGTTTGGGGATTTATTAATTTCTGTGTAAATTACTGTTCACTTTGCAGTTTTCTCATTTCTTTTTGTCTTGGCTACTGATTGAAATTCTGTTTTTAAAAGAGTAAGAAACTATTTGAATAAATCTATCCGTGATCATTAATCTGTCAGACAAAGAAACATGTCTGGACGAAGAGAAAGTGTTATTGCGTGTAGCTATTCTGTATTCTATAGGAACCTTATTTCTTTACTTTATGCTATTTTAACTGTAGTTGTTTACGTACTGTTCTTGTATGGAAGTAATACAATGTCTCCGCAGGATGACACATTAATGATAGGATACTGAGAACGTGTACAAGGTTCCAAAAGAAAAATTATAATGTGAAGTGATATATGCATACGTAAATAGTTTTCTAGTAAACGTTTTTCCTAGCAGTCATACAAATCATTTTTTGTCTGAATTTCGCTGTTTCTATTCTCGTGGAAGTAATAATGTAATGTACAGTAGAATGTAGTTATTTCGGAAATGATTCTGCTTATGTGTTTTGTGTGTTTCTTGTTTCTTCTTCCTTGTTAATTAGTAGTGCAGCACTAAGTGTTTCTTTTTAACATATATGTTTCTTTGTTCGTATTTCTTTTTGTTTTGAAATTACTAATAATTTTCTTCCTACAAAGCACAAGCATGTTTAATTACAATATAGAACTTTTCTTTGGCTGACCAGATCATGTTTTATGTCTAATCATTTTCGATTCATTTACACAAGTCGCAGTTAACGGCTTCACGAATATATTTGCATTTTTATGTGTGCGTTGGAGTTAGTTTTTACTACTTATGCTTCTTGTTCAATAACACTATTTTTATCCGCTTCAGTTTTCCGTTTTATTCTTGGAAACGTTTCCTCGCACTTGTTGAAACACGACTGATTTATTTGTCTGCACTTGAATTTCTGTTGTTTATGTTTTTGTTCTATGTTCCTATACTGTATATGATATGTGTTTCTGTGTTTTCGTATTTCCTATTAAAAGAAATGATGGTTTTATAAATTTATTTATATAGGAATTTTATGTGCTAATATTAGGTAACTTAGATAGCCACACGAACTTACAATAACATTGAGAATCGATTACAATTATATGTACTGCACAAAACTAGGCTCTTAAATATTGATGTTGCTAAATTCTTATTTGAATCCGTCTAGGGAAAGCGGGGATGTATATACACTACTGTGATATTAAGTATCCACTTTTGCCGTAACATCTATTTTTCCTGAACTAATAGGAGTTATTTGAAGGTTTACCGAGTTCTTTTTGCGAGTCAGAAAACTATGCGTTTGTCCATATTACTCATTTCATTATAATTCTATTTTTAGTTCTCCTGCTTTTTAGCAAATTGTACTGAAATTTTAAAGTTAAAGTTTTTCAGCAAAGGCGAGAGCCACAAGGTTTCTAGGAAAATATGAAGCCTATCCTATATGGATTTAAGTTACAAAATTTCCTACATCACTTTAGTATAGTGTTATGTCGACGTTTATAGTAATAGCTGAATGACGTATTTTTTGTCAATTTTTGATTCTGACATAAAAACTAGCTTTTTTCTGTTTATGTTAATAATTATGCTTAGATAAATATGTCCGATTTTGCTAGAACAGTGGAGACGATAAAGAAAGCAGAAAACCGCTTTCGCGAAATAAACCAGAAACAACTAGCAGTGAGAAAACCACCGGCCACTTTGACGGAATGGCTTTGTGGTGTCCCAGTTGCATACGATCATAGCGAGATCAGTGAGACTAGGGGGTGTGAAGAGATAGGTATATATTTTATTAGTTATTCCGTCTGCGTATCGCTTATTCTAATTTCTCTTTTTTGATTCCGTTTTATCTCTTTTTTTTACGTTTTGTTATGGAATACTTCCAGTAGTAAGTCCAAAAAATTCCTTTTCGTATAAACAACATTTAGCTTACAATAAAGGAATGTCGCTACTGACCATCCATAATGGCAATAGTTGCTGTATTAATCTAAGTGGAATGAAAATTCTGTGATGTTATAATTTTTCTTCTTTCGCCTTTTTCGAAATTAATGACAATTAAAATATTTTTTATATATTCAGATATACTAAATGAACCAGAGAATGACTTCACTACTCTCTGTTTGAATCTTAAGAAAAGTCAATCGCCAAAGATAAATGCTACCACTGCAGAGCCTAACCTTCCAAAAGAACAGCCTTTGTTGTTTCATTCTGATGGACAAAAGAAACGTATGGCTTTTGAATTATTTTCGTCTATCTTTTTATTTTGACCAATGAACTAGTTCTTCAATACTAAAATTTTCCCTTTTCTCTAAATTTTTTCTTTATTGTAGCGTTCCGTTTAGCCAATATTACCAGAACTTTCACAGCTAACGTATTTCTGTTACAGATAAAAAGCAAAAAGTTGCGTGCCCGTCCAGCAGAGCAAAGGGGACTTGTAAGAAATACTCAACTTCAGATCAAGGATATAAGGATATTGATCCAGCAGCCGAATCTGCTAAAGTTCAGAAAATTCTGGTGCAAGACACATTTCATCAAATCAGCCAAAATCCCAATATAACAGTTCCTAAACGTAAATTTACAGATGACTATTTTCTTTGTGTAAGTTATTTAAATTTGGTCTTTATTGCAGCGTTCTGTTTAGCTAATGTTTCTCCAATTTTTAAACGTAATGTTTTTTATAGATAAAAAGCGAAAAGTTGCTTGCACGTCGAGAAGAGCAAAGGAAATTTGTAAGAAAGTTTTACGGTCAGAGGATGGATATACGGATGTATCAACAGCAGCGAAAACTGCTAAAGTTCAGAAAAGTCTTCTGCAAGACACATTCGATGAAATGACTAAAAATGTGAATATGCCAGTTCCTGAACGTAAATTTACAAATTATTATTTTATATGTGTAAATTAGAAATCTATGTTTTGATTCGACTTGTAATGTTTAATATGTACGTATCACTATACTTTCGTTCGAAGTCTGTCTAATCTTTATTCTTGTTTTTCTAATGAAAAATTTTGGTCTACTTTGTATTTTTGTCGTATTTGTCCTTTTAATTTTAACTTAAAATTATTTTATTGAATTACTGTGTCTTTCAGTTTCTGATGAGAAATTCTTGTCAATATTCAATGGCGCTCTCACTAATGCTGCAAAGACTTTGTACAACATGGAACGATACAATGCCAGTTTGAGCGAGTTATCTAAAGTGTTGGAAAATAAGAAACTGGACCACTCTATATGGATGAAATTAACTAAGAGACGCGACTACAAGCAAGGTTTCTTTCTTAAGCAGCTTTTACTGGAATAGTTCTGGTTTGAGTAGTACAACAGTCTACTGAGACTTTGTATACTAAAAGTAACTGCATTATTTATGCATTCTATTGAGTATATCTATAAATTTTTCAGTTGAAAAGTTTGTTACAAGCATCTGCGTCAAAGGGACAAGGAAAGGCCAAGGACAGTTTAAAAAACCTTGTTCGAAACAGGCAAGAAAGGCCCGCGACAAACAGACAACAATTGAAGAGAAATCAAAAGTCATCGCTGAAGTTATGTCATTTCGAGATGTTTTGCCTAGTTTAACTCTTAACGGTTTGATTAGAATGATACTTAATTGTATAGTTAAATTTAGTTTTGTGAAATGGTTTCTAAGATAGTGTTTCGCGATTATAAAAATAGTGTCTGACAAAGTGTTTCGCGATTTTAAATTGGCAAAGTCGATGGAACAGAAAAAGCTTATTACAACATTCTCCAACAGATAAGGAAAAAAATACAAGCACTTAAAGTGTAGCGATGGAAGAACGAAACAATGATTAATTTTTAAAATTTTCTGCTTTAGATGTGTACAGTAGCAATAGTGGAGGGTTGACTCAATGCAGGACTAAAGAAATAACGATTTTTCCGCATCGTAATCCTACGGAATTGTCTAACAATAAAATCGAGGATGTTTTGGGTAAAGGAGTGCGTGCCACTATTGATCTGTCGTCCTTTTCTACACAGGAAACAACAAATGCATCAGCTTTGAGGAGTTTTTGTTTATCAGGATCCTCCCCGGGCACCTTAGTTCTGTGTCCTTCATGTTCACTAACTTTTTCTAATATATTGCCATTATAATATATTTGTTTCTGCTAATTTTGATGATTTTCTTTTTTCAATCTGTATTTTGTTTCCTTTCATTATGTTTTTGAAATGTCGTTCTGGTTGACTTGTTTTTTTGGTAAAATGTTTCTTTTTAGAATTTGAAATTTGTAATTTCTTTTCTTTTCTTTTTTGACTAACGAATTACTTATATCGTGTTTCTTTCTCTCGTTTGGGAAAATGTCTGTTTGTTTACTGATTCTGAGTAATTGGTAACGTGAATTATTGTACCAGCGTAACTTTGTCAATTTTGAGTAACCAATGATTTCCATTGAATGAATAAAAGTTTAGAATTAGCATATGCGGGAAGAAAACAGTTTATTCGAGTTAATTAAAAGTTATATTCCATGTGACATTGTAACTAATTTATCTATTTCTGTCAGAATTAAATACAACACAAGAGGATGACAAATTTTATACGAATCTTATGCCCAGAGAAAATTGATCACATCTCCTACTGGATTAATATTTTTCTCTTCAACATATAACAACGCTTTTGTGAATTTCTAAATGAATTACTATTCCACAGTTTGCTTTGTTGTATTGGCATCTTACTAAATGCTTAGTTAATCGAGCCAGATTGTCTCATTTGTCTGTTACAGAGAAAGTTCGTAGTTTTATTTGCGGAGTTCTTGCGTTAGGTTTGTTTTTGTTGAACGATAACAGAACTGAATATGCTAAAAGATCAGTAAGTTGTTAGCATCTCTAGCAATATAATTGTTTGTGCGAATTGTATATTTCTAATTACAGTCGAAAAATGGGGGATACTGCTACTGTCACTAGTAATCAACGGAGAGGAACGGGTGTTACGCTAACTGTCGCTGGTGTCAATGTGGAATTTCCTTACACACCATATCCAAGCCAACGGGCTGTCCTTGATAAGGTAAAGAGAAATAACATACACTACAAATTGAATAGCGTTTACCAATTGTACAGAAGGCTGTTTGAACTTTTATGTTTTTTGCTTTTGTCTTTTTTGGTGCAATATAAAGTGTAAGAACATTTCTTCCCTTTAAAAGTGTTCCAAATAGTTATGCTTTAATCTGTTTGTTTGTCACTTAAGGTTGTAAAATCGTTACAAAGAAGCCAGAGCGCTCTTATTGAAAGCCCTACAGGCACTGGCAAGAGTCTAGCGCTGTTATGCGGCTCGATTGCATGGTTAAGAAAATACAAAAGTAAGTTGAAATTAGTGAAAGAATGCGGTTTTCAATGCGTTTTTTAACGTTAAAACAAAAATGTTTGCTATGATAGAATATTTCTTCTATTCATTAAGGAAACGCTGTTGACTTTAGAGAATTTAATTTGAAATTTCTATTGTTTTCTCTAAAAAGTTGATTTATATTCAGGGATTCTTTAAATAGTGATTCAACGGGGAACAGCAATGTCTTTTGGATAGGGACTGCATAAGATAGTTTCGAAAACCTTTCTCTTTTAGGCGAACAGGAAAACGCAGCAGTCGGCTCGGAAGAAAGGATTGTTCATGATGAAATGTTGAATAATTCATTTTCTTTATCCAAGAGGTAAATAAAAACAGCTAGTCTGCGTATACTGTACAGAATATTTTTTAATTTCCTCTATCAACAATTGCGCTTTTTAATGACTTTTTCTTTGGTTCTTAAAGTATAGCTGTAATTGGGTACAGTATATATGGTTTTATTTTATTGTCGCAAACTGTTATATTGGGAAACTGTTATATTAAATAGTGATATGCCAACTTTTAATTTCGAACTTTTGCTGTACATAGGTTGCCTAGAATTTATATCAGTTCAAGGACACATGAGCAGTTGCGTCAATTGATAAGAGAAGCAAACAAGACAGCCTATGCCACTGAACGGTGTGCCTTTTCTATTTCTAAAAGAAAATACTGAATTTTTAATTGTAATTATTTCACAGCAGATAACAATGATCTAGTTTTAGCAGCTCCAGTATTTTAGGGGAATTGTTATCTATAGAGTTATAAAATAACTTTTTTAGGATGGCGATTTTATCAAGTCGAGAGAACACATGTGTAAATCAGAATATAAGGAATTCAGAAAACATCACGGAAAACTGTAAAAGCTTACTGCGGGTAAATATATCCTTTTACTTCGTGTTTCACTGCAGTTCGTATATAAACTTTATATGTTTTGAGGAACACATTTTCTAAAACAAAATTTCGCCTCACAAAAATAGCGTAAAGTGACTGTTATTGTTCGTTTGTATTACTGCGGGTAAATATATCCTTTTACTTCGTGTTTCACTGCAGGTCGTATATAAACTTTATATGTTTTGAGGAACACATTTTCTAAAACAAAATTTCGCCTCATAAATATTGCGTAAAGTGACTGTTATTGTTCATTTGTATCTCTAGAAGTCTGGATGTGCATATTCGCACAACCTCTCATCTTCATACAGTGATACAAGTCTACTCCGTGATCGTATAAGTTCTCTGTCGGCCCCTGCCAGAATGCCCGATATTGAAGATTTAGTGGAAGCTGGCAAAAAGTTAACAGTTAGTTTTTCTCAGTGTTTTTTATTTCTTTGTTTTTGAATTTTGTTTGTATTAGAACTAGTTCTTGTTCTCTATATTTTATTGGTTTAAATTTTAGTGGACAGATATCTTCTTGTGTTCTTGTTATTGTTTGTATAGTTTAAGCTACAGAGGTAAATTCGGTGAATAACAGATATACAAATATTATAAAAGAAAAAGACGTTAACAATATGTACTCCATTTCAGATATGTCCCTATTTCACGGCACAACGTCTAGCGAAGGAGGCTGAAATTGTATTCTGTCCATACAACTTCATTCTTGGTAACACTCCTCTTTGGTTACTGAATTAATATACGTAAGCAATTATTTTGTGTTTGAAGTCTAAGTGACGGTAGGGTCTATAAGGTCTACCTTGTTGTGTTACCTTTTCTTTTCTTACAAATTTCTGTTCATAAATATGTCATCTTTGAATTGAAATATTTGAAAATATAGAAACAGAATAGCGAACTTGAACTAACGCTTGAAATTTGCCATTTCTACCCTTTTGTTTTAGATCCTCTAATAAGAAAAAGGATGCAATTAGATTTCACTGGTGACATTCTTATTATTGATGAAGCACATAATATTGAAGACTTCTGTCGTAATGTCTACAGCTGCAGTATTGATGTTATCATGCTTCAACAAGCTAAAGACGAATTCTCGGAACTTGGTACGTGCTAAACTATTCTATTCTTGTTGATAAAAATATAGTTGGATTAGCTTTTTTATACTTTTTTACGTTTCTTATAATTTTTCTGAATGATAAAAAGTCTCAATCAAATCAAGTTTATCTAAAACGTCCGTCAAAATAAACTTTTCACCGTATCTTTCTTCTCTTTACAGAGAATTAAAAAATGCGTTATTCTTTATTAAAGAATATTTTTAGTAAAGCAAATTGAAGACTATGAAATGAATCAGCCGCTGCTCAAACTTTTGGAAGATGTCATCGAATGGATAGAAATAAAATCCAACTACGGAACAATAGTAGATATGCCTGGCGAACAAGCCGCTTCAGATTTGTGGTTGTATGCCGGCATTACACCAATTTACAGCGACTACTTATTGGCATGTTTTTACTGGTTCACCTTATATTTATATTGGTTTCTTGATATTATGAATTTAATAAATTTCATTATTTTTATGATTATCGTTTCATAAATATATATGAATTTTTTATTATTTTCTGTCATTATTACTGTTGTTTTGTATTTAGAGCTGTATTACTCAAATTGTGAATGTGAAAGAGAACCGGCCAGAGACGACAAAAGAAATCAAAACTGCAAAATATGAATCTTTGTCTCTAATGGAGAAATTTCTCCATGTGCTTTCGAAACTGTCATCTCCTCATTGGAAGTCTTCATTTGTGTATGTGTATTTTTACTATAGATTTTATAGTTTACAAAAAGAAATAAGGAATACTGACTTATGCAAAACTTACTTTTTGCCTAAATGTCTTTGGATAATTCTTTTCGTTCGTCTAATCCGATAGTAGCTGTTTACTCAGCTGAACCATCTCATGATATTATAAACATATTTGTTCCATTTTTCTAGTGTCAATTTTGCGAGATGGGGTGATGAAAATGATATCTGTAGGAGACCTGTAGAATCTGTCAGATTCTGGTGTATGAGCTCTGCAGTTGTAAGTTTGCTCTTTAGTTATACATATTTTTACATTTAGTTTATTGTGGTAAATTTATACAAAGGGTTCTCAACTGAGAATGCATTCTGCAAATATAAAATTAAATTCTCGTGTAATTAAATGTACATAATACTTTTTGTAGGCTTATGATTGGTTGAAAACAAACGCTCGTAGCGTCATACTGAGTTCGGGGACTCTTGCCCCTATTGATAGTTTTGAAACGGAATTGAACGAATCTTTTCCGAATCGATTGGAAGCATGCCACATTATTAGTTCGTCAAGATGCAGAGTTATAAATATTGCAAAGATACGTTATCCATCTATTAATTGCTATAGTAGTTATTTACAGTTATACTTTTAACATGACTTAAGTTACTTCCTCTTATAGTAGACACTTTCCTTTCGCTCTTTTTAATTTAAGGAATTTTTAATTTTTGTTTTCAATCTCGAAAGAAAATTCAATATATTTTACGACTATCTTATCGCTTGGTATTTGTGGTTTTTAGGGTCCCTCTGGTTATTCTTTTCACAGTGTATTTTCTAAGCTCTACACTAAAGAGTACATCAGTGAGCTCGGGAGGGCTATAATGCGGATTACAGGAGTTATTCCTGGTGGCATTGTTTGCTTTGTCCCTTCATACAAGTTTCTCAGTGATTGCATTGTTGGTTGGAAAGCTTCTTCCATATGGAATGATATCAGCACTAATAAAGCTATTTTGTGCGAACCACGAAATATGAGGGTAATTTTTAAATTCTAATATGAACTACTGCCAAATAGAATTTTGTCCAGTTTCCCTTTCTGTCTTTCAAAACATTCTCAACTGAATACACAAAACCTTTATCTTAACGCTGTTTTTTACACAGGAAGTTCCAATGATAATGAAAACCGTCAAGGAGACATGCGCCCCTGGTTGTTCCGGCATGATTCTTCTAGCTGTTTTTCGAGGAAAGTTTGCCGAAGGTATTGACTTCAGTGACAATGATGCTCGAGCTATCATCACTGTTGGTATTCCATATCCATCTATGACAGATACTAAAGCAAGTTTCTTTTATGAATTTAGATGAGCACTTTTAATGAAACGGTTATTTACTTTGTCCTCTGTTTTACAATTCCTTTTACTCGAACAAAGTAGTATAGTTATTTTCTTGGACTGACTGACGTCGACGTGAATATGAGAAATGTTTTGACAGTATGTACTATAGTACAAAAATAAAAATTACTACTTGCCAAAAATTGTTTCCTCTTCTTCTAGGTGATTCAAAAAAGGAAATTCAATGATAATCAGCTACAAGCCGATTCAAGTCGGCGAGGGATGGGAGGTGCAGCGTGGTACGATGTACAGGCTTTTCGTGCACTAAATCAAGCTCTTGGGAGAGGAATTAGACATCAAAATGACTGGGCTGCGCTAATTATGATCGATAGTCGATTTGCCTCGCCCTCTTTAAGAAAATCATTGCCGAAGTGGATACAGAAAGAATTGTCAGGCCACGAAAAGATTTGTTGTGCCCATTCAAACTCATTATCTGCTACAGATTACTACAACTCTACCATGCTTTGTCTAGACACTTTTTGTTCTAATTTTTCGTAGGACTGAGTCATCTTTTGTCAGTTCTCCTTCCCTTGACCTGTCTGTCACATTATTTTCTTCGTTTGTTTTTCTGTTGTTTTAAGTAAAGTATACTGCTTCTGTTTTGTTTGTTTTCGTTCCATCTATAAGTAAAGAACTGTTGTTGTTTTTCAACTTTCTATCAGCACAACGTGTGTAGATACAGAATGATATTTTATCTTAAACATTTATAGGAAACATCTTTTACAATAGCAGTCTGAGGTAAAACACTCCTACCCGTCTTCTGTGCTCCGCCAAATCAGTATTAATTGACGAAGGGAATTTATTAATAGGAACATTAAGTCAGTTCTTCCCCACAAATTTTGGCCAAAGCCAATGAAGCCTAAGAAGCTTTCTCTGCATGGATTAGTTTACTTGTGTGAGATGGAAAAGTGTCTACAGTTTTGTTTAATTTGAAAGAGAACTTCATAATCTTAGCAGTTGTAAGTAAGACTTTTTCAATAATCCGTCTTTCAAATTGCTTGGTTTTTTCTAGCAGCTTTCCCGAATGTAACCATGTTTCAAATAGTTTTCCCGGGAAGCTGCTACCTGAAAAATTGATTTATTTGAAAAATATCAAATCTTGGTAAATATCTTATGGAACTCTAATCCAAGCAACATCTCTGCAAATTAAACAATTTTTAAAAATACAAAAAGTATATCCTTTGCTTGTTCCTTACAGATGACAGCATCTTTATAAGTAATATTAATTTGACCTATGTCAAGTAATTTTTGCTAGAATTAGAAGAGCACTTAGAAGAGTAGACAGTACAGTTTAGCCCCTGGCTTGTCGTTACACAAGGTTTAACTGAAGTTGGAGAATTTTGTGTTTCAAAAATCAGACAAATGTTTCTTGATGACGACCCTCCTGCGCCTGCAACCGTCCTAACCCTTACGGTCGGCGTCCGGCCGTTCGCATACTGTTTTTAAAGCTTCACATTTCTGTTACCGAGTTTCATTGACAGGCAGAAATGACTTTCGACAGTAGACATTATAGTGAAGCCCCCAACTTATCTTAGTAAAGGGTTTAACGTTTTATGTTTTATTGTCTAAAATTTAACGTTTAAGGTTGAACTTGTAATTTATGTGAACGCGTTAGTACTGGAAGTCTTAATCTGTTAGTATCATACTCCTTAAAGCGTGTCGTTTTTCTTCAATATTATAATTATAATCCAGAATCTAAATTTGTATAAAGATTAAAAGTTTTCACCACGTAGGAGAGGGCAAAGAAGAAAGGGGGAATTACTTTCTAAACCAATTTCCTTCAAAAATAAACTTGTTGAAACTATTTTTCCTTTTGTCGATCCTACATACTTACAAAAATCCATTTTTGTTATAAACATTTCCGCAAACCACTGATTTAGCTGAATTCAAAATGATGAACTTTATTGAAACTTAGTAATTTAATAATAATTAAACTTGAACTAGCAAAGTTCTGTCATACGATTTCAGTAGTTTCGTAGTTTAAATTTGTGTTTAGTTTCCATCTTTTTACAGAAAAGTGGCACAGGAAAGAACAGGGAAAGATTCTAATCTTAATAACTTATGATGTAGTTTATTAAAACTTAGTAATTTAATGATAATTGAACTTGAACTAGCAGACTTCTGTCATAACATTTCTTTAGTTTTGTAGTTTAAATTTGTATCTAGTTTGCATCTTTTTACATCAAAGCGACACAGGAAAACAACTGGGATGTTTCTAAGGCTAGTAACTTTTGCAGTCCACATAGTAGAGAAACTTTTGTAAATCTCACGTCCACTGATTTTCGTATAATTTTTATTAAAACACGAAAATACAAAGTTGTTATAGAGTCCAAAAGAGGACTCCTTACTTTCTGTTTCATATTGTTACAATTTAAGATTTTATTACTCATATCTTTCAGCTAAAAACAAACCAAACAAAGAAAGTTCTAACCAAACAGTAACATATTTAATCCGCAAGCAACATCTCTGCAAATTAAACAATTTTTAAAAATACAAAAAGTATATCTTTTGCTTGTTCCTTACAGATGACACCATCTTTATAAGTAATATTAATTTGACCTATGTCAAGTAATTTTTGCTAGAATTAGAAGAGGACTTAGAAGAGTAGACAGTACAGTTTAGCCCCTGGCTTGTCGTTACACAAGGTTTAACTCAAGTTGGAGAATTTTGTGTTTCAAAAATCAGACAAATGTTTCCTGATGACGACCCTCCTGCGCCTGCAGCCGTGCTAACCCTTACGGTCGGCGTCCGGCCGTTCGCATACTGTTTTTAAAGCTTCACATTTCTGTTACTGAGTTTCATTGACAGGCAGAAATGACTTTCGACAGTAGACATTATAGTGAAGCCCCCAACTTATCTTAGTAAAGGGTTTAACGTTTTATGTTTTATTGTCTAAAATTTAACGTTTAAGGTTGAACTTGTAATTTATGTGAACGCGTTAGTACTGGAAGTCTTAATCTGTTAGTATCATACTCCTTAAAGCGTGTCGTTTTTCTTCAATAGAAAACAACTGGGATGTTTCTAAGGCTAGTAACTTTTGCAGTCCACATAGTAGAGAAACTTTTGTAAATCTCACGTCCACTGATTTTCGTATAATTTTTATTAAAACACGAAAATACAAAGTTGTTATAGAGTCCAAAAGAGGACTCCTTACTTTCTGTTTCATATTGTTACAATTTAAGATTTTATTACTCATATCTTTCAGCTAAAAACAAACCAAACAAAGAAAGTTCTAACCAAACAGTAACATATTTAATCCGCTGATCATTTTGCTATAAAAGTGTGTGGTAAAGTTTCTATTACTTCCTATAACGAGTTGTTGCTTAGCAGACATGTTACCTATTGTTTTAGATAGCGAACCTAATGGTCTTTATTGAGAAGTATGGGACATCATAGTATCGACAGAATAGCCAGAACGATTCAGAAGTGAGTAAGGATTGTCTACTCTATCGGATTGTCTACTCAGCTTATGTAATTAATTATGTACATTCATATTTTATAAAGAATGCGATAAAGAAGATAGACGCTAACTTTCAAAAAGAACAGTGTCATTTTTAAATACTTTGACTTAATTTGTGTCAAACTTATTTCGGGAAATGAAGTTCTTCCACTGATGAATTACTAGATAAATCTTTTTCCAAATTATTATAGGTTGCGTAATTTCTGTGGATAATGGAAAGTCCCAAACAGCTGCTCCTTAAGACAGACTACGAAACGAGACGAGAATGTGTTTGCGGGACTGATTGCGACGTTCCGTTTAAAGTATATGAAAAGCTGAAGGACGCTCTATCATACTATTCCTCGATCAGACATCATTGTGGGACTGGACTGTATTCATACGAAATCGGTGTAAAAGGTGCTCGACTATTTCTTGTCTCTGATTCGAAACATTTTGTTCATGTTTACTTACGAATGAAGAAACATGAGCGTTTCTTCTACGAAATGCTGCCACAGGGGCACCCTACGAAGCTGTACTTTGATTTTGATCGAGACGTTGGCGCGAAGGATGCTAAAAAAATTGAACGGCTTTTTTTAGCATTTATTGGAAAGCTGAAATGGAAAATTTCAAAACTAGCAACAACAATCGATCCAGAACAATACAAATTTACTTTGTTAACCGCAACAGATTGCAGAAAGGTTAGCATACACGCTATTGGAAGTAATCAACTACTATTTTCGGATGTTAAGCAAACAGAAATCTTTGTGCAACAACTGAGGGAAAAGATAGAACCTTCGACAGTAGCTTGGGATGCAGCAGTATACTCGACGAATCAAAACTTTCGAATTGTCCTTTCTAGTAAAAGAAAAGCTTGGCGGCCATTAACATTTTTTAAAGACGACGATTCGTCTATGTATGACAAAATTTTTGATTCACTAGTTGGCTATTATGGTTGCGTTTGCGGTGAGAAGCGTACTGCCAAATTGTTTGATATCGCTTCAAAAAGTCCGATGTATAAGTTTCTTCGCCCCTCGTCTCTTAAGAGAAGTCAGTGCGACATTATCGCTAGAAATCCAGGCCCCTCGACCAGCAAATACGCCCACGGGAATACTACTGTTTTTCCACATAAAAACAAGAAAGATACACCTGCCGAAGATACCGTCTCTACGGGAGACAATATCAAATTAGATGTGGAACTTACGCCTGCGTTACGTAAACATATGCTGACTTTCCCTAGAAACAGCCCAAAGAAAAGAATTCATACAGAGTCGCAGGAGAACAATGATATCACTGCGAAAAGGAGACTAATCTACACATGCAGTAGTGAAAAGCCAGAAGCCAGCGGCGCAATCAACGACGAGAACACGGGAGCCACTAGTGATAATCAGGATTTGAGAAGAAAAATAGAAGATGATTTGAAAACTATTACGCCTCATCATACATTGGATAACCTTAAAATTTTTGACTCAGTTGCGGTTGTTAGCATAAAAGGCATGAAATTCTGTCCATTTCTCCAGAGAGAGCACAAATCAAATCATTCATACCTTGTGCTGAGGATACCAACAATGATGTACCAGTGGCGTTGTCATGGGCAGTCATGTCGCAGTGAGCAACAACAAATGCTTCAGCAAGCAGACGGGGCCGCCACATGGTTTGCCGTCCGCAATGGACGAAAGCTAAGCCTATAACATTCAACGTAGTGTATTCTGTGTTATTGTTTACATTTTATAATTCTTACTTATTGCCGTATTTTATATGCAGAAATATTTTCAGTCAATTATATAACTTAAGGGGGAGATTCAGCTTGAAAAATTCTATGATCAACAATTTTTCTCATTTTCACACATTATTTTGCCACATATGTCCTCCATATGCAGTTTTAATTTCGAATAGTTTCGTTCTATACATCCTTCGAATTGTCTTATCATAAGTTGCGATTTGTAATATAAAATTTGTAAAGGCCTAAATTAAAATTCTGCATTCTACAAATGACACTTCGAGATCGTATTTATGATATAACAAGAATATTGAATTGGCTCCGCTTTCTTGTTGCCAAAATTTGTCTAGCACACAGAAAAACACAACTATTCCCGTTTCCTGTGTTTAACATTGACTTGACATCAACTTTGAGGCAAAATCGTAAACGGTCAAAAAATCTGCCACAAATGGACCTCCCCTTAATACTATAGAAAATTTGTGTTTGACAATATAGTATTGGAACGAAAAAAGGATTCTGCGATCAGACGAAAAAAGGAAATAGCTTTTTAGACAATATAATTATTTTATATACAGTATTTCTAAGTAGTATTCAAATCAGTTATTTCACATCTCAGTTGTAAAAATAGTTGTAGTATTCTAGCACTTTTTTCCTGTACTTTTGGCCTATAGTAAAAACTTTTCAAAACTTTTCTTTTTCAGACTAATTAACTGACAGATACTAGCGGCGAGTGTACAAATGATTGATGATGCAGGCATAAATTGGGACCTCCTCTCAGGCGAGGAACGCCAGAGGGAACCTGGTGTTAAAAGATGGATTACTGTAGGGGACAAGCCTGTTCAAATCATGTCATGGAATCCTATGCTTCTTATGGAAACGCCACTATTGTGCCCTGAACATAATGTCCGTCTATTTCATGGTAAATCAGCCAGGACTGATAGGCGCCCCCGATTGTTTTGGGATTCCAATGCTCCTCTATTTGTTGCTCACAGGTATTATCGCTGTTCTTTTGTGCCAAGGAAGCCTCACTTTTACTCATCCTGTTCTCCCGAAATTTGCGTTCAGTATGCAAACACAGCAGAATGTCCGATTTTGCCTTTCAATCGTAGTGGAATAACGTTGGCGCTTATCAACAAATTACGATCAGAATTTTCGAAAGTACGAAATGTTACAGCACTTGCTGACGAGCTTCGCAATCTGTATATGCGGCATGGTTATCATGCACATCACTATATCCAGCCGCAATATATAAAAGATTGGATGAAATTTGATTTCCAATTAAATTATCCAAAATGGGTACTTTACAAAGAATGCAGATATTGTCTCCGATTCACTGGAAAATTTGCCTTCCTGTCCATTGATCACACATTTAAGTTTGTTAAAGCGATGGGATTAACAGAGAACGGAAGATGGAACAAGATTTTCTATTCCCTGTTAACAATTCTGGATGGGTTCGGCCACATTCTTGGCCTCAAATTTTGTAGAACAACTAGTTACGATGAAATAGAGGACTGTGTTGAAGAAGTCGCTCGACAACTTCGTGAGGCAGGCATAATCATAACACATATCGCTGTAGACAATTGCTGTACTGTTCTGGCGAAACTGCAAGAGCTCTTTGGGGTCCACATCAAACCATTTCTTGATTTGTATCATATTCATGAGCGTTTGTCAGACTGTGTACCAAAGAAACATCCTTTACGCTCCGAATATCTTCTTGCGATCAGAAAAGTGTTCAGGAGACCATTTGATTGGGGACCGATTCGATTGTCAAGTACGCCTTGCACGGAGGTTCTGCTGGAAAATTTTCAGAAATTTCAAGAAGAATGGGAAAACAAATTATATCAGAATAGTCGTGGGATTTTGACTAACGTTGTTCTCCCATCCTTTGGCCCTGCTTGTGCCAAGCTACTCGTTCATATCAGGAAAAGCTGTATGAGGTGAAGGCTTTTTCTTATGCTTTCACTTTAATATTTTCTCCGGCTATTATTGATCATATTTTAAGAAATGTGCTTTTATCGTGAAATTCCCGTAGAGTACGAGTTTTGCACATTTTTATCGTCTTCGTCTTGTATTGTAATATCAGGAAAGGATTACATGAGATATTTTTATTTGTCTAATTAGAACAAGGGTGCATAATATTAGAGTATGCCACTACGCAAGCTTTATGTTATAAGAGCAAAAACTATGCTCCGCGATCCGCAAGCTAACGGCCCAGCCCACTCCCCTTCTTGCAAATTTGACTTTTCAGTTCAAAGCATTTGAAAGCTGTGTTTATCATCTAAAGCTCTTAGCACGCACCAAATTCGCTCACACACTGATAACACAAAGCTTGTCTATTCGTACACTCTTATTATTATGTACTCTTGATTGCAAATATGACTTTAATTTTTACTTTCTGTTCATCTCTAAATTATGTTGATTGTTCCAACAACTTTTTTTACTTTTTTGCTTGCAGCTTAATTCCTCCTGGAGTTGGCACAAACAGGAACGAAAACTTGCATGGTTATTTGAGAAGGACTGCAATTCGACCAGGCAGTGAAATCAGTTTGGACGTTGGGCTAATGATTCTGACAGTGGAAAGAGATCGTTGGAATATGATTAGACATGAAGCTTGCCAAGGAAAAATAACTCTCGTGGACAACAAAGACATAATGTTGGATTGTCTGACGGCCTTACAGGTGCCCGTCCCGCAAGTGCCGAAGGAATATTCAGTTTTATCCCGTCGCTACTGGCTCAGTATTCTTCTGTTGTCTGAAAAGCAAACAGAAAGGAATGCATCACTATCTATGTTGTTTGCTCTGGAGTGTTTTGAAACAACTTTGCGTCCACTGCCTATTGCAGACAGGGTGGAACCGGATGGCACCTATTACTGGGACGACTTGGCCGAAGCAGCTGAAGAAAACATAATTTGGGGATCCATAACAGAATCATTCATTGCCCGATTTCTAATGGGAGCCGCTGTTAAAGATATTCTTTTCAAATCTTGTCACAGAGACATAGGCGAAATGCTGTGCGGAACCCGTTGTGACTTTCTTTCGCAGCTCTACGATTACCTGTGGAATCATTCTAATTGGAATAAATACGTCGGAATGGTTCGACTCATTGCGTTACTTCAGGAGATGGATGCTGTCCCTTCAAATCCTTGGCCCAACGAGATAGGTCTTGCTCAAGTCATGAGTGATTTTTGGGGTATTCCGATTCTTATTGTAACTGATATTCCGCTTATTCCGGTACTAACTGTATGGCCTATTGGCATGCATCACCTTAGTCAGGAGAATGGTTGCTTTCTTCTTTTGTGGAAATATTCCAGAAATGAATTTGGCTGGCACTGGATCAGTTTGCCCAGCCGCTTACATGACTTTCTTCTGGATCGTGAACAGCATACAAAATTGAGAAGGATCAGAGTTGCAAGGAACAAGCCTTGTCGTTGTCGTGCCCAAGCTCAGAATTGTTCGGAAAAGAGTGGTCAAGCCACTGGTTATCGTTGTCGGTGTCCTTGTTATAAATCTGGTTTTGGCTGCGGTTTCTGTGACTGTGAAAACTGCTGTAATGAAAATGGGACGCCATATTACCAGAAAGAGAGAGTAGGACAGAGAACATACGATGGTGTCGATATACCTAATACCGTTACGAAATTTCGTTCAATGAAACTGACTGATCCTAAACCACTTAAGTTTCTGAAATGGTCTTTCTTTGAATACATGCTATTATGTGATATTTTGAGAACGAAACAAGGACGCAGAGAGGAACTAACTATGGAACAGATTACCTTGACCTATAATGGCAGACGGCCCTTACTTTTTGCTGCTGGAGTTAAGCCTATCTACCGTTCACTACAAGAAACAACCTATGCTTGCAAGATGTTGGCGAATCGTATGGAGTTAGCCGGTGCAGCTGAGTACAGTAGTCCTGTAGTACAATTTCTGATTAGTCTGTCATCTAATTCTTAGGATACTATACTTTCCTCTTCTTTCTCCTTTTTTCTATTTAACATTTCGAATTTAAGACGTTTATGTTTTTTCTTGCTTAATTCCTCTTTCTTGTGTTAATTTATTTTATTAGGTATTTTCGGTTCCTCTTACCTCTTTTCATTCTGTGTTTTGCTAAATCTAAACTTGATCAACAGTAACTTATTTTTTCTCGTACAGAACAATTACAGATTGTAAGTATTTAATTTGTGTTAAAATAAGAAAAAGATAGACCGTGGACTTTTGGAAAAAATCTTTCTCTAATTTTTTCAATTTTCTTATATTTAATTTGTTCCTACAAAGATTGTTTCTTTAAGTAGTTTCAGTAGATTTTTTCAGACGCAATACTACACTGTAGATATTTTTCATTTGATTTTTGAATATGTTTACTGACTTTGTTCCTGTGTCTGTGAGGGACAGTGGCTTTGTAATATCATATTTTGCAGCACTTATCTATTGGTTCTTTTAATTTTTCAGTATATATTAAATGGTTCTGTTTTGTTAGTGATTATATGTTTTTCTAATATTTCGGTTCAAGATAGTTTCTCTGTTTTTTTTGTTAACGACTATTAACTGCAACCGTATTGCGAAACTGTTTCACGATATATTTGTCAGCGTTGGCTTATGTATTTTTGGACAATATTCTGATGTGGTTCTGATTTGATATTTTTGATAATATATGTTTTTACTTAAGCGTCCACCTAAGTTCTGTCTATTTGTTGGCCTCTTTTTTGTTACCGTCATGAATTGCACATTGTTTTCTGTTATATGTTATTCCTTCTTCTTTTTCTGATTTCTCTTTTTGTATTGATAATTATGTATTTAAAGTATACAAATCGTGTTCCTGTTCTTATCTCTCTTTTAATAGTCTTCTTTTTCTTTGATTTGTTTTTGCAATGTTATACTATCTGTTCTTTTTGGCTTGTAATGTTTTCCTATTGAATTTCTTATATGCGTATTTCTAACTAGGCATATCGTTTTCTTGTTCTGTTTTTGTTTTGTTCTGTTCTTGTGTTTCCTACATACCATATCGACAAAAACAGTTTTTGTTAATAATTTGAATTGGATGAAATTATGTTGACTACGTTACTGTTGCTATACGTATGAAAATAAAGATTCAATAAATCAGTTCGTTCTTGTTTGAATCGTAGACTTTTAATCTTGTGGTTGAATTATAATCTATTAGAGTCCACAGAATTCGATCGTAACAAGTGATTTGAAATGGAAATAGTATATATCGAATGAGGAGAGGAATGAAATGTGGTAAATATAAGATTCCACTGTGTTCAAATAAAAAACTTTTACTCTTGTTATATCCTTTAATTGAAATTAACTGATGAAATCTTCTTGTCATTTTCAGACTGACAGAGACAAAAATCAAGTAATCATATGTCTTGCATTCTAAAGTTGTATCCAGATAATACATATCGTTGAAATGAATACGTGTTCTATCATGCATATACACACAAGGCAATACCTAATTTGCATATTTTGTACTATTGGCGTAAAAGTCAAATGAAAGTGTTTATGCGCGTAGCCATAGGCTAAAGGGGTTTTCTCATAAATTATTTGGAAGAAAAATAGGAAACTGAAATTAAAAGTCTTTTTGATATATATGAACTATTCACCCGTAAAAGTTTCGGTTTAAATTAGTTCCTAAAAAAGGAACAGTGAAAAGTTTACCATAAAAATCTTCCTGTAGGCACCTAATTTCTTTAAACGATTTAAACCGTGTAAAAATTGTCGTAGCGCTCTGTTTAGATGTCAGCTAGTCTGATTTTTCACTTAGCTATCAGTGCTGTCAGAGCGCAAAAAGTACTTGTATATAAGCACCTTTTACGTATCCATCTTACCACGCCAACTAAGAATAAAGCTATTTCCAATAGCGTAGTAGGAACTTTATCAGGGATGGAAATAAGCCAGCTACAATAAAAATCCTATAGACATCGTGTAAAGTGTGCCAGAAACCGATTAAAATTAATTCTAATATTATGGAGTAAACGATGTCACTTTCCACTCCTTTGCTAATGAAAGGATCCCGTCAACGAATGGACCTAACAACGTACAGACCTTCTTTGGCTTAATTTTTCAGCTCGGGGGCCCCCCCCGCACCTGATCCCTTTGGCTCGGCCCGGCCGAGGCTATTTCTACACCGACCCGCAAAATTTAAAAATAAAGTAAACTTTTTTAGCAAACAAAAAACAATAGTGCTTTTTCATAAAATTTTCTATTATATGATTTCACTTCACCAGTGTATTCTCCACAACTTCGTCTCTTCTGGTGGCGGTCCGAATCAGACTGAGCAAACAAATTTAATACCCTTCTGCCCGTTTGAGGAAGGTATATGAAGTCAAGTCAAGTACAAGAGTTTAAATTTGGTTTAAAAGATTATTTTCACTAAACTTGAATAAAGAAAAAAGTAATGAAGTGAATCGTGGTTAGTGTACAACAAACCCCCGCCGGTCTTGCATGCAGTGCTGTAGGGCACGCCCTCCTACCAGATACTTTTTGCTACGGCCGAGCCGACTAGGCTCAATCTTTGTAGGATTCAGTATGGGGCATTCCGGGTGAATGAAAAATCAAGGTTTCTACCAGTTTACTCCTATGAAAAGTTAAAAAAGTGATCCCTCTGCTATCTATTTAGGGAGGTAGAATATATTTGGAGTGCAGTTGACTGCAAAGAATAGACACGAGTTGATAGGGTAGCCGGCAAATACTGAAGAGGCAGAAGTAACGCTGTGATGGACTTAACCAACAGACAACATGCTAAGGAAAGTCAGCGAGTGGATATCTTTTGCTACGGCCGAGCCGACTAGGCTCAATCTTTGTAGGATTCAGTGCGGGGCATTCCGGGTGAATGAAAAATCAAGGTTTCTACAAGTTTACTCTTATGAAAAGTTAAAAAAGTGATCCCTCTGCTATCTATTTAGGGAGGTAGAATATATTTGGAGTGCAGTTGACTGCAAAGAATAGACACGAGTTGATAGGGTAGCCGGCAAATACTGAAGAGGCAGAAGTAACGCTGTGATGGACTTAACCAACAGACAACATGCTAAGGAAAGTCAGCGAGTACGTTTTGATATTACTTTCTTCTTGCTTACTACTTATCATGAGTTAAGAATTGGATCTTGTCATTAGCATTTCTGCTCGTATGTCTTCTCGTCACGGATATACTGTTTCTTCTCTTGTAATAAATTAAAAGTTGCTTCGTTTTCATTTTAAATATACATAACTATTGTTTGAGCATTTTAATCTTGGATTTAGTATTTCTTATAATATTGTTAGGAGCAAGTGCCAAAGGGGGTACGACAGACTCACAGCGCAATTGACAGTCTGGACACTTATACAGTGGAGCACTTGTTCTCAGATCTCCGCAAGATTCCTTGTCATTTGGATTTACTCTTCACCGATTCAAATGTTTCTTCCTTCCTTGCTACTGTTTCGGTTACATTCTCATTATCAACGACTCACATCCTAGGGTGTCTTCTGATTCTATGCCTCTTCAGTGTACAAGGTAGGTCCAACATAAATACTCAATAGAATTCTTTAGAATTATATCCTGGAAAAATGTAACAAAGATGATAAGTAGTAAAAGGCTACTTGTTTTCTTAATATTTAATATTACGTACGAATTTTTTGCAGACGGAATTCTTTCGTACAAGGATACAATAACAAGTTGCAGACGACAGGACAATTTGTCTACAATGATTTTCCTCGTAGGCCGTTCATGTACAGGGAAGACACCGTCTATGCAGCTGTTTTTCCGTGATGTTCTCGTAAAAGCTTTGGGAAAAGAATGGTACGATATCAAATGCTTAGGGACTGGAACCATTCAAGGGCTGCAAAAACATCAAAGGAAGGTGTGAAACGTTAATTATTTCTTTTTTATTATTAAATTAAATAAATTTGTCTACATAAAACGCTTGTCTTCATTATACCTATCGGTCTAGACTCACAACTGACAGTTACAAACAATTGGACGGTCATTTTTTCCAGTATAAGTGTTAAGGACGAACCACATGTTAAATAGCGATATTTCAAATAGAACAACAGACAAAGAGGAGAAAAGGAGGAAACGAAAGTTATTCTAACATATATATGACATAAGGTAAACTGCATATAATATGTTTTAGTAAACGACGTAGTGCATTTAGGTCCGCAAACACTGCGTTATAATCAAATTTTTCAGCTAATTGAAGCAGATGTTGATCCGACGATAGCTATTGTCAGTGATGAATTTCTTAATACCGCCAACAGCTTGAGCAAGGGGGGCGCTGGGGGGAACCAGGATGCCCTATGT
>JASAND010016732.1:0-43870 GCA_030248195.1 Trissonchulus latispiculum
CCCCCCAAAATGGAGGGGTCGCAGACCCTCCCCCCTAAAAAATTTTTTATCCCCCCCCCCCCCAGTGGGCCCGCGGCCGCCCCCCCGCCCCCTAAAAATTTTCAACCCCTTACCTGAATTTTTGCAGGTTTTTAGCCAAAAATTCGAAAAATTTCAAACAATTAGCGAAAAATTGCTAAAATTCGTCTTATTACCTTAAAAATCGTTAAAAATTGCCGAAAATTGAGAAAAATTTTCAGTTTTTTAGCGAAAAACCGATTTTTCGCCGACGGCCCCCCTCGAAAATTTTTCTTACCCCTCCCCCCAAATCGGCTTTTTTTCAACCCCCACCCCCTTTTTTGCCAAACCCCCACCCTACTTTTTTTCAAACCCCCACCCCCACTTTTTTCGCCAGCCACACCTATGTGCATAGGTGTAATTGGGGGGGGAGGGGGAGAGGGGGGGTAACCCCCCAGCCATTTTTTCAAACCCCCCCCCCCAGAAATTTTTGGGGGCCCCCGGCCCGCCCAACTGGGGGGGAGAGGTAGTCGCGCGAAAATTGGGCAAAAATTGGGCATTTTTAGGGCAAATTTTGCAAAATTTTTCACAAAAGTCCAAATTGTTGGCTTCACTTGTTTATTATCGCGAGAAATACACGTTTATAACGGTTTTATGGTATTCTAGACTCAATGTTGACCTTATTCTGGACTCAGAAACATGTTGGCAATAAAGTTTTCGAGTTTAAAAACACTGTCTAATGTTAAAATTACTTCATGATTTCATGTTTTTCGGCATTAGCAATGGCTGAAAATACGATTTTTGACATAAAAACAGAAAAAATGTTTTGGGGGAGGTTTGGGGGAGGTCGTGGGGGGTTTGGGGGGGTCTAAAAAGGGGGCCCCCCGCCCCCAACCCAAATCCCCGTTACACCTATGGTCGTGTGTGTTGCATAGTTTCCCTGGAAATTTTGGTTGGGGGGGGGTAAACTAAACTTCGGAAATTTGGCGGTCGACCCCCGAAATGTGAGTGATGGGGAGTATATACCCCCCAAAATTCGGACCTCAGAAAATTCAAAAAAATGGCCTAAAAACGCAAAATTTTCTGTATTTTAACACTTTTTTTGTCGAAACAAGGATTGTTTTTATCGTTTTCGTCGTTTTTACACCGTTTTAAATCAATTTTAAGCCAAAATTTGAAAAAATTTTCAAAAAATAACCATTTTTTAGCAAAATTTAGCTAACTTTGGCCCCAAAAAGTGGGGCATAGGTGTAATTGGGGGTATGGTTTAGGGGGTGTACAGGGGGGGGGGTCGTGACAAGTCGATTTGGGGGGAGGGGAGAAAAATTTCTGTTGCAAAGCGAAAAGTCGGTTTTTTTGTTAAAAAAATGAAAAATTTTCTCAATGTACAGCTATTTTTAACGATTTTAGTTGAAGCGAATTCTAGCGGTGGTAATGCTGTGCAAAAAATTTTCAAAAATCGTAGGTAGGGGTTTGAAAATTTTTAGGGGGGGGGGGGGCGCCATTTGGGGGGAGGGGTCCCCCCTAACACTCTACGGTTGGGGGGTACCCCCCCTAGCCATTTTACAGAGAACCCCTAAAAAGCTGTGGGAGATGAAATGGAAGGGGTGTGTCGTGTCAAGTCGTGTGCATAGGCATAGGTGTACGTGTACCACCTGTTTGGGTTGGGGAGGGGGAGTAGAAGGTCCAAATTTGGCTCGGGGGACCCCACCCAAATCCGAAATCCGGCTCGGAGGACCCCCCCTAAACTGTACCCAAGTTTTTTTAGCTAAAAATGCTCCTTTTTCGATGTATATTACAGTACATTAAACATTTAAACGTACTCAAAAGCTTCTGTTAATAGTTTTCGTATGCGAAAATAGGGCTTGAAAATTGACAAATTTGTACTAAAATATGCCTAAATTAGCCCATATTGTGGTTTAAAATTGCGTATATTACCTTTTAATTGCTATAAATAACCATCTTTAGCTGTTTATATATAGGTGATTTATAGCCTATTTTTCTAATTCTTTTCAAAAATTTTCAGAAGTTGCAAAAAATTTTTTCAAAAATTTTGCATTTTTTACTTGGTTTGGACCCAATTTTAGGGGGGGAGGGGGGTTTGAGCTCGGCTTGGGGGGAGTAGTTGAGGTCGGATGGGGGGGGGAGGGGGTCTGGCCTCTCCGTGGGGGGGTCTCACAGGGGGTAAACTGTAGCCTCGTACACCTATGATTTTTAGGGTGAATTTTGCAAAATTTTTCAAAAATGTCCAAATTTTTGGCTTAATGTGGTCATTATTGCGTGAAATACACGTTTTCAAAAGTTTTATGGACTTTATGACTCAATATTGACCCTATTTTGGAGTTAGAAACATGCTGGCAATCAAGTTTTCGAGTTTAAAGGCTCTGTCTAATGTTAAAATTTAGTTTATGGTTGGATGTCTTTTGGCATTACCAATGGCTGAAAATTCGATTTTTGGCATAAAAATTGAAAAACATTTTTGGGGGAGGTTTGGGGGGGAGTCTTGGGAGTTGGGGGGGGGGGTTTGGGGGAGGTCTAAAAAGGGGGCCCGCCCCCAAATTTTGGGGGGAGGGGGCCTCCCCCAACCCAAATCCCCGTTACACCTATGGTTCGGGGGAGTAACCAAAAGTAGGGGAGGGATAGTCCAAAAATCGGGGGGGGGTAAAGTTGGTCGAAAATTTTTGGGGGGAGCACCCCCCCAACCCCCCCCCTGGGGAAACTAATTTTTGCTAATTTGAGAAATTTTTTGGAAAATGAAGGTAAAATTTGCTAAAATTTGGCAAAAATTTTGGATTGCCCAGGAAAATGTCGCGGGATTTTTGCGTCGAGAGCCCCCCTTCACAAAAATCCTGGCGCCGCTACTCCCCCCCCCCCCACAAATTTCGGATTTTGGTGGGGTCCCCCGAGCCAAATTTGGACCTTCTACTCAACCCCCTCCCCCAACCCAAACAGGTGGTACAGCCATGGGGGGGTGGGGTTGGTTGTCATAGTGACTTTGATGCTAAATGGCAGCTAAATGGCCAATTTTACTTCTTGATGTTGTTCCACTGTATTGAAAGATATAGATGTGGTACGGTGCTGCTTTTGGTCCTCAAATTGTTCATATAGCTCTTTTATGGCTATGCAAAAGGCGTTCTTCTTCAGCTGTCATGTAGGTTCCGAAAACTGCAGTTTTAAGGTCACTGACCCCACCAGTCGAGGGTAGCGCGAAGGAAGTTTATTCGAGCTAGAGGGCTTATTACTGCTAAGCCAGACGCAATTTTTTAATATACCATTCTTAGGATCATAATATTTTGAGTGTTGAAAAATCGAAAAAAATAAAATTTCTCAGATTTGACTGAAACTTTTCTAAAACACTATCTATGGTACCTAGTTTATGTGCTGAAAATATTAGCTCAGTATCTTTTCCCATTAGTCGGCTATGGCGGCCCAAACTTGACTTAATCGCTGTTTTGGCCAAAAATCGGCGATTTTTCGAACTTTGAAGAGCCATATCTCAAAACTGGGTCTGGGATTTGGCTCATTTTTGGCCAGCAGGTCTATATATATATTATGATCCTAAAAAGTATAAAAATTATTAAAAAATTGCGTCTGGCTTAGCAGTATATAATAAGCCCTCTAGCTCGAATAAACTTCCTTCGCGCTACCCTCGATTGGTGGGATCAGTGACCTTAAAACTGCAGTTTTCGGAACTACATGACAGCTGAAGAAGAACGCCTTTTGCATAGCCACAGTAGAGCTCTATGAACAATTTGAGGACCAAAAGTAGCACCGTACCGGCGTACCCGTTCTTTCAATACAGTGGAACAAAGCCAAGAAGTAAAATTGGCCATTTAGCTGCCACGGCAAAATCACAAAAATGGACCTTACTCATTAACCGCTCATCAAAACAATATTTACACATTTTACTATGCCTACTAATTCTAATCAACTGGCATAGTAAGAAGAAAATCGATTTTTTCAGGTTGTCCGTTCAATCTGCGAGCATCCCAGAAATCTACTCTAATATATATGTGTTTAACACACACGCATATACGGTACATTTCACCGAAAGAATGACCGTTGGCGAAATTGACAATAATAATCAAGCTTAGGGTCCACAAATATAGCTAAATTTGCAAAAAATCGCCATTTTTCGTGAAATTTCGCCAATTTATCAATTTCGCCGACAGTCATTCTTTCGGTGAAATGTACCGTATATGTATATAAACATAGCCAAATTTTGGAAATTTTGGCTTGAATTTTAGACCCCGATTTAGACCCTCTGGACCACCCAACAGAACGAACCCAAAGAAAACCTACACCAGTTTAATCTATAGGCTCTATTAAACAAATATATGTATTTGTAGTTTATCCTTTTCTGCTAATGCTTAGAAAATATTCAATTTTGAAAAATGGGTGTTTTCCCGCATGTGGGTTTTTTCCCACCAATTCTAGCTCATCCCCAGGTCGCACCGTAGGGGTTTAGAGCAGTGTGGCATATATCATCATGAAGCACAACACATGTCCTGCACATATATACATACAATCCGCTTGTCTAGGTCTTTCCAGTAGTTCGGGGTAGCCAGGCAAAGTTTGCCAACTTTCGGCACTTGGACGGAGCAAAATTTTCGAAAACTTCAAAGTCCCAAAAAATTTGCAGGGAAGCAGCGGGAGCGACAATAATACAATACACCCTCCAGGATTATTTTGCTTGCTCTTCAATATAGGCTATTCCTATATAGCTTTTACGGGTAAGCCCACACGGGAGGTGGGTTTTCCCCTCATTGGCGAGTGGGCTTTTTTCCGCTTGACTATATATTCTTGTTTTTATTTATTTTTTGCGCGAAAAGTTGCATAATGATAGTAACAATCCTTAAAAAGTTTAGCTGAGTTCAGGCTTCGGTCCTTCCGGAGCCTACCCACCGGGGCCGGGACTGCCAGGCCCCGGTGCACCCCTTATGAACAATATATTAGTGATGGGCACTGGATATCCGGATATCAGGATATCCATGTACATTTCAGACAAAGTAATGAAAATCTAACAAATTTTTGTTAAAAATTTCAAAAATTTTCAAGCATATTTCATAACTTTCCCTAAAATATTTTTGAAACCAAGTTTTGTGTCTTGGTTGTATGATAGAAAATCACAGCGTACCGAAAAATTGACAGAAAAATTGAAATTTTCACTGCAACACAAAAACTTTTCTAGAACTTGAGTCTGGAATAGGCGGATAACCGGATATCCGTTAACGCAAAATAGGCGGATATCCGGATATGAAAAAATATCCGGTGCCCATTACTTATATCATTGGAGCCGCGGCAGCGACCCCTATGTGTGAAAAGTGGCTAGAGGGAGACGCTGTAAAATAAGCTGCATAGAAACTGTGCAGATTTCATGCGCAGGTTGTAGAGCACATCGAGTTTAGTATGTGTGGAAACTTTCAGACCCGTATCAATTACCGTTAAAAAGTTGCGCCCCGGACCGGTTATGAAGGTGATGCAGGGTTTTTTGAAAATCGGACCCGCGTAAATTTAGCGTATTTTTGTTTTCGAGTGCGTATTTTTATTTTCGACTGCGTAAAATTACAAAAATCGCTTCTCAACGTTATAAACGCTATAAACGCATTTTTATCGTTTTTAAGAGTTTTTAAACAACCTTAAGGGCCTTATATAGCTTCGTTTTACGTTGCGTACCGATTGAACTACGGTGCAAAAGTATGAATATTTGATGCGAAATATATACGCAGGGGGTCTGGTGGGCGCAGCCCCCCAGAAGTTGAAGAAAATTTTAAATTTTAGATTAAATTTGCTCTTAAAACTTTGAATTCTTTGCCTGGAGCAAGCAATATAATAGTAAGTTAATCGTTGGCTAGACAAATAGAGTTTACGAATAGAACAAATAGAGTCTTAGAACAGATAAGATTTTAGTTTACTATGTCAAATCAAAATAGAAACAAAAACAACGCGTGTATTATATATATTTATACGTGTGCTTAGAAGCAACTGCAGACGGAAGGATCAATGTAGAAGCGAAGATGTAAGTGGGGGGGGATTTGGGGGGGCAGAGCCCCCCACAAGAAGCCAGAGCCCAAACTACGTTGAGCTGTCTCAAGAAATTAATTTAGAGCACTCTGGAAATTCTTGCTACAGAATTTTTCGGCTGCGTATTTTGGTGCGTATTTTTGTTTTTGACTGCGTATTTTCAAGCTCGACTGCGTAAATACGCATTATTTTACGCTACGCAAAAAAACCGTGAGGTGATGTTGTTTATTTTTTCCGGTTTCTCCTATTTTATGCTTGTATTGTACATAATATGCAGTGGCGGGCTATTGGGTGTAGTAGTACCCTCCAAAGAATTTGAGAATCGCAACTTTTTTGTGCCGCAGCTGCGCTACAGCGCCTCAGTGGCGCAGCAAAGTCTGTTCAGAGCGAAAAGTGACCATTTTTGTGGTCGTCGCTAAGGTCGAACATTATGCGCTGGAGCTGATTTCTTTTTGAATTCAGAAATTGCATATATTGAACTAACTAACGGTCTAGGGTTTCGTTTCTCTATCACTTCTCTAGCGACCACAGTGGCCGGTCAAAAATGGCGAAAATTGGAAAAATGGAGCTTAGAACGCTCAAATCATTCATACGAAGGTCTTCTGGCACGGCGAATATATTCCCGCAGTCAGTTTTACCGTCGGACCCACCCTTCTTGCTGGGATGGTTCCACTTTGCCGTTGGGAGGGTCAAGAAAACCGCTTTCTGGAGGTCCGTAGTAGGCTTTACATATCCTCTCAAAACTTTGCCTATAGGGTATTCCGGTGCGCCCAGCTCATTTCCGGTGTCCGTTTTGCCGTCCGACCCACCCATCTTGCAGGGCTGGTTTCGCTTTGTCTTTTGGAGGGTCAAGTCGGCAACCGCTTCCTGGAGGTTCATAGTAGACTATACTTAGCCTCTCTAAACTTTATCTACAGGGGTTTTCTGGTGCGCGCAGCTCATTCCCGGTGTCCGCTTTACCGTCTGACCTACTGGCTGATCTAGCTGGGCTGCGTACCCAAAGTAGCTGGAGAGAGCTGTGGTGGGGTAGGGGTTGGGACTTCGGCGATTTTAGGTCAAAAATGAACTTTTTCAAAAGTGGTCAAGTTTGGTATCAAATGAAAGCCTTAGGCGAACTGAGCAGCTTTTGTCATAGAACTGCGTACCCAAAGTGGCTGTAGAGTGCTGTAGTGGGGCGGGGTGGGGACTTGGCGATTCTTGGTCAAAAATGAACTTTTTCAAAAGTGCTCAAATTTGTGTCAAATAAAAGTCCTAATCGAACGGAACAACTTTTGTTATGGAGCCACCCACCCAAGCTTGCTGTGCCACATGACGTCATGTTCCTATGAAACTGCTGTCTGTATATGCGTTTTCAACGGGAATTTAAAGGATATGACATGGCCAACACACACACACATATTATCCTCTTTTGTGTGGAGCATTCATCCTCTTTTGTGCGGAGCATTTTTGTTACTTGTATATATATACATGTTGTTGTATATATACCTAAATGTAGCAGCTGCGCGGGGGGTCCGGGACCCGAGCCTCCAGAAGCTGGAAAAGTTTTGTAACTTCCTACAGAAGTAATAATGAAAACGTTGACAAAGGCTAATCAGGTAGTGCGCGTCAGCGCACTACCTAGAATAGGGAAATTTTGGGGTAGTGCTAATTTTTGGAAATTGTTTTTTTAATATCTCAGGGAGGAGTGGACCGATCGGGCTCAAACTCGCTGTGTGAAGAGCCTGTGGGCAGGGGTACATGCTGTGAAAATTTCAGCCGAATCGGTCGAGCCAATCTCGAGATATGAAAAATAGCCCCTTTCCCAGCTCGTGTTTTCCCTCCTCATTTTTTTCCCCCCCACCCTAGGGCTCGGAGGGCTTCGACCCCCTAGGAACTTTTGGTCCTTTTTTGTATAGAATCCCCCCCATTTAAGGGGAAATCAGTTTTGGAGGGTCTAGGACCCCCCTATCGGTCTGTGCAGTCTTGGGATTTTGCGATTTTTGGCCCCCCTGAAAAAACTCCGAAAATTTTTGGTCGATCGCACAGAGAGCTAGGCTCCAAGCCAGGAACTCATATTGGATATATAGCATTACCCCGAGGGGAACTACGGTAGGAAGCGAGATGGTGCTGCTCGATGGTCTGTGGCGCCCTGGCCAGGGGTCAATAGTTAACGTGTAAAAGGGAGGGTCTGGGCCTACGGAGTAGGCAGCCCTATACATAAGAGCTGCTGGGCTGAGGTTTCGTATTCGAATAGGAACCCCTATATGGTGAATCTAAATGGCCCATTAGTTTTGCTCTATCACCTATCTGTGGGGCTGGGGGGCACCCTGATGGAGGTGGGCCCTACCGTGTCGCAGGTCCAACTTTAACCTCTTGCATAAAAAGATCCGCTGCAGGTACAGCTTTCATATGGGGGGTGTGGGGTGGGCTGCGGGGGCACTACCACGTGGGCTATAGTAGGTACCGGCCAGACCCCTGTGGCGCCCTGTCCAGGGGTCCGGACCGTGGACCAGGCCCAAAATGGCCAAAAATCGATTTTTCCAAAAGTGGCCAAGTTTGGTATCAAATGAAAGCCCTTGGTGAGGCGAACATTTTTTATCATTGGAGGACCCCTCCAAAGTGGCCCCAGTGGTCTGTGGCGCCCTGACCAGGGTCCGGACCGGTCCAAAATGACCAAAAATCGATTTTTCCAAAAGTGGCCATGTTTGGTATCAAATGAAAGCCCTTGGCGAGGCGAACATTTTTTGTCATTGGAGGAACCCTCCAAAGTGGTCCCAGCGGCCTGTGGCGCCCTGACCAGGGTCCGGACCGGTCCAAAATGGTCAAAAATCGATTTTTCCAAAAATGGCCATGTTTGGTATCAAATGAAAGGCCTTGGTGAGGCGAACATTTTTTGTCATTGGAGGACCCCTCCAAAGTGGCTCCAGCGGCCTGTGGCGCCCTGACCAGGGTCCGGACTGGTCAAAAATCGATTTTTTAAAAAATTTCCGACTTTGGTATCAAATGAAAGCCCTTGGTGAGGCGAACATTTTTTCTCATTGGAGGACCCCTCCAAAGTGGTCCCAGCGGCCTGTGGCGCCCTGACCAGGGTCCGGACTGGTCAAAAATCGATGTTTTTAAAAATTTCCAACTTTGGTATCCAATGAAAGCCCTTTGTGAGGCGAACATTTTTTCTCATTGGAGGACCCCTCCACAGTAGTGGTCCCAGCGGCCTGTGGCGCCCTGACCAGGGTCCGGACTGGTCAACAATCGATTTTTTTTAAAAATTTCTAAGTTTGGTATATATCAAATGAAAGCTCTTTTTGAGGCGAACATTTTTCTCATTGGAGAACCCCTCCGAAGTGGTCCCAGTGGCCTGTGGCGCCGTGACCAGGGTCGGCGGCGCGGCGCCGCTACCCCCCCCCCCCTTCCGCACATCATCAGCCATTCAGCAAATTGCGTTAAACACTCATTTGCGTTCACAAATTCACATATAAGAGCCTGCTATTTAAATCTCTGTGTCCCTGCGCGGCGCCGCTACCCCCCTCCCCCTTCCGCGCATCATCAGCCATTCAGAAAATTGCGTTAAACACTCATTTGCGTTCTCAAATTCGAATAAAAGATCCTGCAATTGAGATTTCTATGCCCCCACGCGGCGACGCTACCCCCCCCCCCCAAATATCTATCGGCAGCCATTCAGACAATTGCGTTAAATACACGCTTTTGCGGGCTCAAATCTGCATAAGCAGTGCTAATAAACAAGTCTGCTATTTATGTACATTCTATCCTATGTATCCCACGCGGCGCCGCTACCCCCCCCCCCTTCCGCACATCATAAGCCATTCAGAAAATTGCGTTAAACACTCATTTGCGTTCTCAAATTCGCATATAAGAGCCTGCTATTTAAATCTCTGTGTCCCCACGCGCGCCGCTGCCCCCCCCCAAATATCGGCAACCGATCAGTGAACTGCATTAAACACTCATTTGCGTTCACAAATTCGCATATAAGAGCATGCTATTTAAATCTCTGTGTGCCTGCGCGGCGCCGCTACCCCCCTCCCCCTTCCGCACATCATCAGCCATTCAGAAAATTCGTTAAACTCATTTGCGTTCTCAAATTCTAATAAAAGATCCTGCAATTGTTTTTTCTAGGCCCCCACGCGGCGCCGCTACCCCCCCCCCCCCCCAAATATATATCGGCAGCCATTCAGACAATTGCGTTAAATACACGCTTTTGCGGGCTCAAATCTGCATAAGCAGTGCTAATAAAGAAGTCTGCTATTTATGTACTTTTCTATCCTATGTATCCCAAGCGGCGCCCCCCCTTCCGCACATCATCAGCCATTCAGAAAATTGCGTTAAACACTCATTTGCGTTCTCAAATTCGCAGATAAGAGCCTGCTATTTAAATCTCTGTGCCCTCACGCGGCGCCGCTACCCCCCCCCCCCACCCACATCGACAACCGCTCAGCAAATTGCGTTAAACAAACATTTGCGTTCTCAAATTCGAATAAAAGAGCCTGCAATTTAGGTTTCTACGTCCCCACGCGGCGCCGCGACTCCCCCCCGCACATATTCAGCCATTCAGTAAATTGCGTTGAACACTCGCGTTTTAATTGCTCAATTTTGCATAATATATTTGTGCTAATACAAGCGGCTGCTATTTTGATTTCTATCCTACCTCACGCGGCGCCGCTTTCCCCCACTCCCTTACACATATATATCTCCTAAGTGACAGGCCTTTCTTTAATTATTGCTCTACAGCGGAAAAATGCAAGAAACTAGTACCAAAAATGCCCTAGACGGGCATGGGTTCCGGGTAGAATAGGGAAAGAAGGCTGAAGCGGAAAAATGCCAATAGATTCGTGGAGATTGATGTCTAGCCAGCGCCTAAAATGATTGAAACCAGCTTCTTGGTGCAGAATAGGGACTCTAGTCAGCGCCTAAAATGATTGAAACCAGCGTCTGGGGCAGAATAGGGAATCTAGCCAGCGCTTAAAATGATTGAAACTAGCTTTTTGGTGCAGAATAGGGAATCTAGTCAGCGCCTAAAATGATTGAAACCAGCGTCTGGGGTAGAATAGGCGCCTCTCTCCATCCACCCTATTCGCGTGAACTCGAAGAATTCTCGTGGAATGAACTCAGCAAATAAGCACTTGACATTTGCGTGTATGTACGTGTGTGTGTGTGTGTGTGTGTGTGTGGTGTGTGTTAGTGTGCATCAGCAGTTCCTCGTGGAGTATGAAAAATCAGTTTGCTTTAAGTGAAGGGATGATGCGTTATCACAAACAATGCCAGGAATCAACAGTGCTTTCACACATTTGCGTACAGCTGAAGGTATGAGATACGCATTATGCTAATCCTCAGTATGTACTGAAGATGTGAGCAATTTAGGTTGAACAAAATTTATCATGTTGCAATCTACGTACTAACATACATGTGTACTACGCTGTCGTGGTGGAGAATTGTGTACAGCATATATATATTATGTTTAAGCGCAAGGACGCGGTTAACTGATTCTGTTTGGCATAACGACTGTTCAATATCCATTGCATTCAGTCCACCGAAGACCACATTGCGTTGCACCGTCACATTGTTTAGTACAGCTCTTTGTTCGGAGTGACCTATGTGGTCTTGAATATTGATTATTTTATCATCTCGGCTGATAATTTATCTCGTAAGCCATCTCATACCAATGTACATATTATTATACTCACGCCATTGTGATTGAGTATCTGAGCACTTCACGCGAATAGGGTGGATGGAGAGAGGCGCCTATTCTACCCCAGACGCTGGTTTCAATCATTTTAGGCGCTGACTAGATTCCCTATTCTGCACCAAAAAGCTAGTTTCAATCATTTTAAGCGCTGGCTAGATTCCCTATTCTGCCCCAGACGCTGGTTTCAATCATTTTAGGCGCTGACTAGAGTCCCTATTCTGCACCAAGAAGCTGGTTTCAATCATTTTAGGCGCTGGCTAGACATCAATCTCCACGAATCTATTGGCATTTTTCCGCTTCAGCCTTCTTTCCCTATTCTACCCGGAACCCATGCCCGTCTAGGGCATTTTTGGTACTAGTTACCAAGTCGCACAAATAAGGATTGTGCTATCATAGGGGTCGCGGTAGCGACCCCTATTAATATGAGTGAAAATGGTCGAATGACCGTGTAAAACAAGGCTGCGCAGAAGCTGCGCAGATTCCTGCGCAGATCCTGCGCAGATTATGTGCGCAAAAAATTGTACGTGTCGAGTTTAGTATGTTCCTGAAGTTTCATCCCCGTCGTTAAAAAGTTATGCCAAAAATCGCTTACGAGAGTGATGTTTTTTTTCCGGTTCTCCGCTTTGACGTTTGGTAAGGGGGTTTTGTAGCTTTAATAACAACAGATAGAAAAATTTTTGCCTATGAAAACCATATATATTCTTGGAGTACGCAACAAAAATAAGCCGATAGGCTAGTTTTTATGCCTTCCAGAATCGGAAAAAATTTTTGACGGGGGGCCAAAGTCGGTCAAAACGCTAAATTGGACAAAAAGTATAGACAGCGGGGGTAAAAAAGCATCACCGGCAAAGGGGGGGAAAAAAACAACGACTCACCCTGCTCGACTGGTATAAGATAGAGATACAAAATCTAGTGCAAATGAAAGTTCAAGTCTTGTACTTTAAGATCATAATACAAATAACCGTTCCTGTCGATTGAGCCTTCGTGTGGCATGGGTCCGAAGTTGACACCCAAAAATTGTCCAAAAACCTAAGGATTTTTCAAATTTTCTAAGATTATGCCAACTTACTGGTAATCTTTTTTTCCCCCCACACTTTTTGCACCAGAGGGGGGAAAAAACAACGGTGTGCTTTTTTGCCGGCAGTTTCGTTTTTTTGATTTAAGCAAAAATAACGACTAATTGTTTACTCATTTGAACTGTTATACCCCCCAATTGACCTTCCGCTGCCGAAAAGAGCCATATGACCTGCCCCTGTGGAGGAATGCTGGCAAATATTCCCAGGGGGGTAAATCATGAAGATAAAAAGAAAATTAGGGTCCATAAACAATATTTTTGTGATATTAAAAACTGTGGACATTCCAGAGAGTTTCACAAGTGTGGATATGCAAAAGACTCCACCCGAAATGGATGACCCCTGAACACTTTTGTGCGATTTTGCCACCCATCATAAATAAAACACTCAATTTCTTGCGGGTTAATATTGCAAAATGGTGTATTTTATCATTGCAAGTTAACACAAAAGGCGATTAAATTATAAATTACCGGAAAAAATAAGATTTTGTAGACCAAAAATCTTAATTTCCTAGCAATGTTGGCTCATTACTAAGTTTGGCATTTACGATGGATAATACTAAGCCTGGCTGCCGGCAACGAGTTTTTAGAAGTAGATATTGCGGTTTATGCCTTTAAACGCCATTTATCTGCTGCTGTGGTGGTAAAGGAACGAAATTTGGTGCCACTTCTTTTCCCCACCCCCATCTTTTTTCCCCCCACTTGTGGGGGAAAAAAAGATGGTCTATATTGAGGCTAGCCTACTAGAAGTACAACCGAATGCTGATTTTACTGGTGGTATAGAAAGTACAGGCCAAGCCCTACATGCTGGTATATAAAGCGTCTGGCTAGCTACAGTCTGTAGCGAGTATAGTAAAGGTTCGAAAAAAAATACACCCGCCGGGTCCGAAAAAAAAATACACCCACCCTAACTCAGGCTAGAAGCTATGGAGCCCAGCCAAACTGTACCCCATAATAGCGCAAGCTTATTTATATCCAGCCATGGTATGGCTGTTTCCCTAAGGCCCCGCACTCACGCAGACTGAGGACTCAAAAATGGTACTATGAAAAAGTTGGTTTTCAACTTTTGGATCAGTTGGCAACTTTTTGGCACTTGTTCGCTACACTAAAGCTATAGTAGCACCTATTGTTTTAACATAATACACATTGCTTCTAGTTTATTTGACAATAGGTTCGGGCGCCCCTGCGCCGCACAGTTGCGCAGCAGCGGGTGTATTTTTTTTTCGGACCCGCTGGGCACTTGGGTCCGAAATAAAAATACACCTACAAAATCTTATTTTAGCTGCTAGAAGTCGACCAGGTGTCGAGTTTCCGCGTTTTTAACAGCATTTATGGCTGTAGCATGCACTCACGGTCTCCTGGGTTGGTTCCAAGGGGTGAATCTTTATCTTACTACAGTGTCTTATGATTGGCTTGAAAATTTGTCCTCAACTGACCAGAACTTTACTGGGATGACTTTTAGCGCTGTTTTATGCTAGCATTCACAGCTATAACAGTGATTCCAGTAATACTGATTCAATTTTAGAAGCGAGTAGACTGTAGCTGCTGCATTTTCAGGACCTCAAGCCGCTGCAAATTGCCTGCTACAGTCTCGGTAACAAAAGTCGACGATATTCCGGGTAGTTAGAGCATTGAAACGAGTTGAAAAAGTCAGGACAATTACGAATCTCGAGTAAACTTAATAAAATAATACCATATGCTAAACTATAACGCCTTTTGCTACGTTCACATGCTCAGATCGGGCTGCCAGGTTCCTCAGCAGACAAGCTTTCAGCACTGAACTGAAAACTCTTAATTTTTTCGACTTTGAATGAGATAAGTGATGGTCTATAATCAATTGTGCCAATGGCTAGAGAATTAAAAACAACGTAGACGGCCCTTTCCGGTAAGCATTGGGATTACAGAACTCATGTTAACAGCCATGACAATCTATGACGGTTTTCAGAAGGTCTTCTAGATGTCTGCTGGAAATTTATTTTTTGATGTTACGTTTGTTAAGAATAAAAAACAAAATATGGCCACTGAATAAGCAACATTATAGACATTACTGCGTGATAAAAACAGTATCGGGCCAGATGAAAAAGTTTTTCGGGCCATATGCGGTAGGCGGCCTATCTAATGAAAATTAACCACCATAGGCTGGAAAGATGGGTCAATAGTCAACGGAAAATGCATGAGCAGCATCTGTATATACGATTTGTATAGTCATTTTGGCACTAGATAATGAAAGGGCGAATTTTTGGCCCTGTATTTTTTTTTCGACCCCGCGTATTTTTTTTCGATTTGGGTCCGAAAAAAAAATACAGTCAATTTTCAAATTTTTTCTGAAAGCACAGCCCTTGCCCGGGAACTTTGGGCATGGGAAGAAACTAGACCCCACCCCACACATGCTGGGCCATATCCGGGATCTCTACGGCAATCCTATAAAAAGTTATCCAAAAAGTTGCCAAATCGTATTTTTTTTTCGAACCTTTACTATAATAACCTTCGCTAAAATGGTCAAAAAGTATGCTTCAATGTCACCTTAATAAGTCAGACTGGGCTATATATGGGGCAATACTGCCTATATGGCTAAATAGGACACATATCAGAGTCGTTCAATTGCTATATGATTTTCCTGCCGGGGGCGTAATTTTTGGGCACTGGCCTGCCAAAGTTGGTGAATTTTGGGTCCAACTTTGAACTTAGTTTTTTCGCTTATTTTGCGACCTGGAAGGCTCAAATCTTGCGTGCAAAGGTTTTTGCGGACGGAGAATCGATTCCCGCTATCACTTTTGCTGCCCGACTGACCCAAGTTGCTGGGCTGGTTCCACTTTGCCGTCTGGAGGGTCATGTCGGCAACCGTTTCCTGGAGGTCCATACTAGGCTCTACTTGGCCTCTCAAAACTTTCTCTATAGGGGTTTTCTGGTGCGCCCAAGCTCATTTCCGGTGTCCGTTTTGCCGTCCGACTTATCCATCTTGCTGGGCTGGTTCCACTTTGCCGTCTGGAGGGTCATGTCGCAGGCCTCCTACTCTTCCTATTTTTCCTATTTTTGGGTCATGTCGCAGGCCTCCTACTCTTCCTATTTTTCCTATTTTTTCCTATTTTTCTTAGAAATTCCTATTTTTTTTCCTCCTGGAGAGGGGTCAATGCGTTTCGGCGCATTGATCTGGCGGCGAGCTTCCGCCACCAGGAGGGTCTTGCTTATGCGAATGCAAGGACGCCATATTGATATCGGGCAATATGGTATCCGGCCAATGAAGAAAAACTGAGGCTGGGCCCTGACAGCGGCTCCTTACGCCTGTAGCCAGGGGTCTCAATGAGGTCTCTGGCTACTTACGGTGTAGGCCCCACTATGCACTGAAGCCCACCAGTACATAGTGTTATCCCGGTAAGACAGGCTTCGGTGATTGTGGTCCCTGATAATCACTGAACCTCTCTTACGTTCCCGATCCCCAACTCTCCCCTCACTCTGGGCCAAAATTATCTATATAATGGGAGGAGGGGAACCAAAGTTCCGTGCCAGAGGCACGAATCAATCAAAATATGGGAGGGTCCTGGGCCTGTCCCCCCAGCGCTATTGGGCTCTTATACCCATTGGACAAACGACCCCAGCTCCCGGGGGGATTCTCTTAGGCTTGTAGGAAAATTTTTGAGCTTTCAGCTCGAATTGTGGGCTTTACTCGTGGGGGTGTGGTTATGGTTCCACTCTGCAAAATTCAAAATTCTTCCGTCCCTCCTGTGCATATTACAGATATATAGGAGCAGATAGGGCATATGTATCACTGCTGACGAAGATTAAAGACCGGAAAAGAACCAGTGGAGAACTAGTTGATAGCCTGATACCACGCCTTTTCTATGGTAAAAGGCACCGACAGACCTTGGGTTACCCATCACATTTGCTTATACTACCACAGGAGTCAGGAAATAGGTAAACCCGACCAGTCAGTATAGGGACAGGATGCCAGACCCTGCTGACAACAACATCACTTGCTTCAGGTATGCCAACCCGCTATCTGGTGACACCTTCGAGGATGAGTAAGGACGGTCGGAGGTCGACCAGGACAGGTCAGTACCGCCTCAGTGGGGTGACCACACCGGTACACCTCACTAGGTGCCAATGTTTAGCCTTCTGTGCTGACTTCAATGGTTTGTCCAGCTTGCCGGCACATAAAAGTGTGGGGGTGACTCTCTGGTATAAAGCTTCCTACATCCAATGTGGATAACCCCGACGCAGTCGGAGTTATTCACCTTGGTTGTCTCTATGGAGAGGCCTCGCGACAGCTCACCAGCTAGCGGGCGGGAAGTGAATTCTACCTACCTACCTACCTCCTATTTTTTCCTATTTTTGATGAAAATTCCTATTTTTTCCTATTTTTTCATTATTTTTATCCAGTTTTCGATTATTTCAGTATTAATGTCTGAGATTATGTTTAGTGTCTGCTTTTATCCCGGATTTTGAAATTTTCGGCTTCGCCGACAAGTGTGTGTCTGCAATCACAATCTTGTGGTTTCGCATCCGATTGAAAGCTTAATTTTCTAAATCTTTCCTTTTACTTAATTAATTTAGTTTAGTTAACTATGTATATATATATATATATATATATATACGTACGTATGTAGGTAAATCTTAAGTGATATCTTCCAC
This sequence comes from Trissonchulus latispiculum, assembly GCA_030248195.1. Taxonomy (NCBI): domain Eukaryota; kingdom Metazoa; phylum Nematoda; class Enoplea; order Enoplida; family Ironidae; genus Trissonchulus; species Trissonchulus latispiculum. Next base: position 17,400 of record JASAND010016732.1, read on the forward strand.
GGTTTTATTTAGTAATAAAAAATTACAATATTATATATATATATATAAAAAATTATTTAATCGCCTTGGTCTCCTATCCAACTTGAATTTTAAAATGTTTGAAGTCTGCAGGTCCGGAGACCTACGTACCCCTACCAAATTTCTACTCCCTTTCTACCACATTTCTTCTAATTTTCTCAAATCTTGTTTCTTCGGACACTTGGGGGAATAATGCGATAAACTCCTCTCCTGCATCCGTATATATCATAGGGGTCGCGGCAGCGACCCCTATAATATGTGTCAAAAGTCCCTGGAGACACCGTAAAATAAGCTGCGCAGAGGCTGCGCAAAATCTTGTACAACGCACCCATTTTTTGCTTTTGCTGTACAACGCACCCATTTTTCTGGGCTGGCTCCACTTGACCGTCTGAGGGGTCAGGTCGGTAAGGGGTCAGGTGGCGGTGGTCCAAAATAAAATTTTTCAAAAGTGGTCAAATTTGGTACCAAATGAAAGCCCTAAGTGAGCTGAGCAACTTTTGTCATAGAATTGTATGCTCAAAGTGGCTGTAGGGTGCTGTGGTGGGGTGGGGTGGGGACTTAGGCGATTTTCGGTAAAAAATGAAATTTTCCAAAAGTGGTCAAATTTGGTACCAAATGAAAACCCTAAGCGAGCTGAGCGACTTTTGTCATAGAATTGCATGCTCAAAGTGGCTGTAGAGTGCTGTGGTGGGGTTGGGTGGGGACTTAGGTGATTTTAGGTCAAAAATAAAATTTTTCAAAAGTGGTCAAATTTGGTATCAAATGAAAGCCCTAAGCGAGCTGAGCAACTTTTGTCATAGAACTGCATGCTCAAAGTGGCTGTAGAGTGCTGTGGTGGGGTGGGGTGGGGACTTAGGCGATTTTCGGTCAAAAATGAAATTTTTCAAAAGTGGTCAAATTTGGTTGGTTGGTTCTTTTTTGCGCATACATATGTAAAAGAATGGAAAACAAGAACCAAAAATGCTCCTTCGTCGCATGTAAAATACGTATGAGTACTCAGGCAGGTTGTACAAACACGGAAACTAGCCTGTAAAATGCATATGAGTGGCGTTGAGGCTGTAAATTAAGGAAAACAAGTTGCAACGGCTTAACATATGAGCCTGTCCTACAACGAGGCTTATATTGGCGTATGTCAGAATATAATTTGTCGATATTTGACCTTCATATAAATATAGCACGTAAAGCTTTTCATTACAAAATTGTCCTTCACACATCTTGTCGCTAAGACATTATACTGTGCATACGCATTATACGGCATGCCACTTTGCGCTCTGACTCAGAGCCATGTGGGGAAAGCATTACGTATGTGAGAGTAGTGTGTGTCATAGTGTTCCGAGAATACAGTAGGTGTGTACTGTACTATAGTGCTTCCGGAAATAGTAGGTGCCATGGTGTTTCGGGAAACATCAGCTTGCAGGTACAGTTCAACTTGAGGTGTCGCAGTTCACTTCGTTCTGTCCATTTCTTTCAAGCCACAATGTTAACATGTTATGTCTATTCATTCGTCTTTTCTTTAATATGATGACCTGATGATCTTTAAGAAGGCTGCACTGTGACGCCAATATGAGCCTCGTTGTAGGACAGGCTCATATGTTAAGCCGTTGCAACTTGTTTTCCTTAATTTACAACATCAACGCCACTCATATGCATTTTACAGGCTAGTTTCCGTGTTTGTGCAACCTGCCTGAGAGTACTCATATGTATTTTACATGCGACGAAGGAGCATTTTTGGTTCTTGTTTTAAATTCCTGTGTAAATTCGCTTACTGAAATGTTTTTTGAACAATAATTTCTACAAACGTTTTAGATCATAAGTGCAAAATGTTCGATATTTAACTAAAATAGGCGGGGATCTGGGGGAGGAAGCCCCTAGCTAAAAGCCAGACCTTTTTAGAATATGACAGGGGTTAAACCTATTTTTGCAGAACAAATTTTGTTAAAAATTTTAGACGATTTAGCAGTGTATTTTGATTTGCAAATAGGTTTTCCTGAGTTAATTCATAAAATTTTTGTCTACGGCCCGAAAATTTCAAAATTTTCCCCGACAAGGCAAATCTTCCGGGGGGCAAGTTGGTTTCGCGGAAGGGAATCCCCCGCCTTTGGCCCTCCCCTGCCTACGCTCCTGCTTGTGGCTATTACCATGCAAAAAATTTTCCAGCTGCGGCTTGGTTTTAGCCGTCTAGGCCAGGGCCTAGATGTTTTGCGAATTTTGGGTAATTATTTTTTTATATAAATTTTCGGGGTCATTTCTTTGTAAATTTTCGGGGCGATTTTTTGTTAACATTGTTTCACAATTTTTGCAGTTATATATATATATTCCTTATAGTCTTGCTACTAGCAGCATCGGCTTTGGGTTTGCTTGTCTGAAAATCGAGGACGATTAACCCGAATTTAGTCCATCCGTCCGAGTTGGAAAAAATGCTGGCGAACTAAAATCTTACTAAAGTATATACACAGGACAGGAACAGGGATGAGGAGATCAGTATGTAATCTGATCTGTAATCTGATCTGTAACAAATGTACAGCAGACAAATGGGCACATTAATCAGGTTTCAAAGAAGCGTCTACCGAAAAAGATGGTATGTATATTTTTATATGATGTTATGTTATAATTGTTATAATTAATATATATACATGTTTTATTTTTGGTTCGGGATAGGTTTGAGTAGTCTAAGGCGCTGGTCAGACCTTCTGAGCTTACGGTCGGTGGTTCGATCCCCGGAGGGCACAAAGCTTAAGACTCTAGCTAACCCAGCTATCCGTGCTTAACTGGTTTGTCAATGGGTACCACTAGGGTGGGAAGGTAACAGAAGTCAGTGTAGAAAGGCCGGCCCCGGCCACCTTCCAACCTTCCACTGATGCAGTAATCATTTTGAGGTGACACTCCTGGCTCTACGGCTGAGAATCCGGGAATGGGCACCTACTTCTACTTCTACACCTACCTCTACTTGGGGTAAACCTTTTCTACCTTTTTATATTTTTATATATATCTTTTACGTATATTCGCACATCCGTGATAATATATATCCAATTTGCTGTATATATATATATATATATACTTATTTTGGGAATTTTTTCTTAGGGGGCCCTAAAGTCTGAAGGGCAAGGAATTATTTGGGGGAGAGAAAATGTTTCTAAAAATGAGCTGGAATATATACGTAGCGCTATTTTGCTAGCATACACTGTAAAAGGTTATTTCTTTGCAAAAATAGGCGGATGTAATATATAGTTGGTCAAATAGCCAAAAATTGAATAAAAATCTTAAAATGAATTGAATGGAAGTTTTTGAAAATTTGGCCTTATTCAGTTTTTGTAAAAACTGCATCAACATCAGAAGCCTTTGAAGTTGAACAAAATCGAACTGAATCAAATCAATTTATTTTTCGGGTGCAGAAAATCGAGCTGGATCAAATGAAAACTTATAGAACCGTCCTCACCACTCATGTATTTTCCAAGCTAGTTATCTGGTTTATCCATAGTGGGGGGGGAGAATGGGGGGCCGTCCTCCCCCCATTCGGCGACCTCCCCCCATAATCCCAAAAATTGCCAAATTTTACCATGTTTATCCTAAATTTTCTAAAATTATTCCTGCTTCGCCAGATTTTTAACTAAATTTTCGCTATTTTAGCTTAAACAACACCAGGAATTAGTAATTTTTTAGCGATTCTTACCAGTTTATAAACCCATAAAAATTATAGAAATATGCCCCATTTTGGGTGAGCACCCCCCTCCTTGGGGGGGGGGCCCATGAAACCCTCCTCCATAAAAATTACAGGCCTGTTGCGGTTCCTTTTTTCCTTTTATTTCCTTTTTTTCGAGACCTTCCTTTTGTTTCCTTTTTTTCGACCAAAATTCCTTTTATTTCCTGTTTTCTGGCTAACTTCAAGAAGTCTAGGAAATTACAAGATTTTTAAGCAAAAAATTGCATTTTGCCCATATTTTTTAAAAAATTTCCGGCTTCGCCGGGATGTGGTCGTATGGGTTTTTATTTCAACGTTGGTTTTATATTTTAAACGTATATACGTATATTTAATAATAACATGAGTTGGTTTTACGTTTTGTACTTTGGTCTATTTGTCTGGAAAAATGTAGATTTAAGCTGTAGTAACGGCGGAGCTTTTGCAGATCGACTACCTTTCCACCTATGGTTGGATTTTGCAGAAAAACCGTTGCGCTAGAAACTAGGAATGCACTGGGGCCTGGCCCCGCCTCGGTGGTCAGGCATCAGTCATGACCTGGGCCAAAAATTGGAAGAAGTTGAGAAATTTTGGCAATTTTTGCCAAAAATTTAGAATTTTCGAAAGTCAAAAGGTCAAAGTGTTTACAAATCGTCTGTTTTCTCACCGACTTGAATGGAAATAACAATATATATAGCAAGCTTAACAAAAAAATCAAAATTCGGTTTTTTGGCAGGAACTTTCGCAAAACTGAACCAAATCGATTACTTTGAGGACCCATGGATAGGCCTTGGGCTAAGCTTTAAAACCACCCCAGTTTCGTTGCTCTACAACCTACCAGTAAGTAGCAGTAGACGAAAATGTGTGATTTTTTTGTTAAAGTTTTAACAAAAAATCACCCGTTAACAAAAAAATCAGTGGGGGATCGGATCCCAGAGAGCAGCTAGCAACTTTTTCTCATCAGTTTTGGATAGAGCGCACTAAATAACGTATTTAGAACCCCAAACCACCAACCTAGTGTTCCAATTAGGGCAACTGACCCCGCCGAAGTCTTAGTGGTCACTGATGGCCCCCGGCAGGGTCTAGTATGAAGTTTGGTGGCTCTAAAATGCCATTTTAAAGGCTAAAATGTTGTTTTTTCGTGTTTGTGAGTGATTATAACTGATTTCCAGTCGTTTTGGCAGACAAACTTAGGACTTCGTATGTTGGCGGTATATGACCCACGGTCACGTGACCCCTGCCGGACCCTCCAGGTACCAACTGGGCAGTCCGAAATGGCTAAAAACGTGTCCTGGGGGGTTTTCTTGTGCGCAGAATTCAAATCTGGCATTAGTTTTTATGTAACTATAGTCTAATACTGACTTCCGGAATCACGTTTACCGTCGGACGGTTCAGGCCCGGCTGGTTACCAGGTTGGACTCCCAAAAGTGTCAGACAACCTCAAAAACAACGGCTATAAGGGTTTTCGAGGTCGCTGAGCTCGAATTTGGCGTTAGTTTACTCTAGCTGCTTTCCAGACTTCAGCAACAAAATATGAAAGTGATTTTTTATTTGTTAAAATTTTAACAAAAAAAATCACCCACCCCAGGACGGCTCAGAGGTCCGACTGGAAACTTCTATATATGTATCGATAGCCGCACAGTCAGGACATGTCACATGCACATATGGGTTGCCTGGGGTTTTCCCTTAGTAAATAGCATCCGAAATTCGAACTTCGGTCATGAACGTTTTTGAGGTCACTTCTGGGTTCCCTCACTTAAAGGTCTGCCCTGAACGCATGGAGAGGGCCTAGGGGCTCAAACTCACAGGCTGTAATGTCGAGATGTGTGGCTATCACCATGCAAAAAATTAGGTCTCTGCGACTTTCCTGTGAGCAGGGTGGGGTGATTTTTTTGTTAAAATTTCGGGTGATTTTTTTGTTAAGCTTGCTATAGTAACGTTGTATATATATATATATATATATTAGTGATGTGCGCTGAGAAATTTGCCCGCTCTGGAGCTCCGGCCGGAGCGGGCTGTCGGAGCGACGGAGCTCCGGAGCTCCGCGGAGCTCCGACTGTCAGTGGAGGCAAAATTATAAAAATTTCGGTTTAAGCTAAAAACAGATTGTCTATTCAATAAAAAGCATGCAGACTCGCTGTATATATATATATATATATATATATATATATATATATATATATATACTTTCACCGCTCAACTGTTTATTTTTAGATGCTTATTTCTTTGCTACATATGAATATACATTTGTTAGCTGTATTTTGATCTGAAATGAAATAAGTTCAGCTTTTGACAATATTTCAGAATATTTGGGTTAATCGATTGTGCATACTGCTGTTGTTAATCGCTATTGCTATTGTTAATCGATTGTTTACGTAAAAGCACATGTTAGTTTACACTACAGTTTACATGTTTCAATTTTTTCAAGATTTGGCAAATTTAAATATTATATTCCACATGAAATAATCAATATTTCTTGCAGGAATTTCATCAAATGTGTGTATACCAAACTTTTCTAATTCATGCATAAGAAATTGCAAATTTGACGTATGTGGACCAGATTTCATCTACCCACTACGTATTTAACTTAGCATAAGGATGTATATATATACATAATCAAATTAAAATATTGTATAAATAAATTTAAGCAAACAGAATTTCTACCTATCTGAAAGATTTGGAAAAGATATGCAGGTTTAATGAAAGCAAAGAAAACAGCTGCAGATGTTGAAAGTTTACATAGAATAGATGTAACGGAAATTTAATGTTTTATTAACTAATAACAAGTAAGAATTTAAAACGTGTTACAGAATAATTCTTACAAGTATACGTATATTAGAGTTGTATTTAATTTTTCTTTTATATATTTACAAAATGGACAAGTTTAAATTGTCTCCAGAAAAAAGAACCGTCCAAAACCAACTCTAATAAAGTTGGCGAAAAAAAGTTGGGGGGAGCCCTCCACTAGTGGGGGGAAAGACCATAAGTGCGGTGATCCGTGACCTAAAAGTGCCAAAAATGCAGTAAAAATATATAGCCTTTTTTTACATATCCCGCTATAACTATGCTTAAAAGTGCTCAAAAATCAAGTTTGAGTACCAAAATAGACCATTTTTGACCAAACAATTTCGGCGAAGCCGGGAAATTTTTTAAAATTTTGACCAAAAATCCGTCAAATTTGGCGTTTTTTCTGGGCACCCTATAGTGAGTTTTGGGTGCCCCCCCACCCACCGTTCCCCCCCCCCCCACTAAAGATAACCCAGGCCTACCCCAGCTGTTGCCAGTTATTAGACTCTCGTAGGGGCAAAATCTTGCTAAATTTCAACGGTTTTTGATCGTTTTTGATTTCAACGATCGTCACGAGAAAGCAGTCTAGCATTTCTAAACACTGGAGCTAAGCTTAGTGACCTTCCTTTCTTCACATCTGGTACACTCACTGGCTTGTAATGTGCAAAGTTTCAGACGATTCTGCCGGAGTACTTTAGAATAATTGACTCACATCTTGTTTGCGTAATAATGTGTCTCCAAGTCGGATAAAGCACTTTAAGTAATCAGTTGAAAATTCGTTGTTGGGTGATGATTTTGTTCTGAAAACATTGCAGTTACTGTGGAGTATCAGAATTGAAGCAACAATGGATGGGCAGAAAGAGTCCTTTCATTTACCCCAGGATACTAACCAAACTCATCTGCTGGCGCTCTGCAAAAACTCCTGAATGTTATTTATTTAACAAAGTATTGTGACCGTCAGCGACTGACCTTTCCACGGCCTAAAAGACATTTGCTCAGACTGCCACCAGCACCAACATCAACGTAAACGTTGACACGAAATTCTCGGTCAGTTCAAACAATTGGGAGGCTAGCTATAGACATGTCACTACTGTGACTTTACTAAGTCTACATACGGAATAATGAAAGCTGGTGAGCATTTATCAATGCTGAATTCTATACAGATCTGAGGTCTTATCTCGATTACCCCCCACCACTCAAAATCCTTAAAACCTGACCAAATGCGAACCGATTTTTTTCGATTTCTAAGGGGGGACCAAGGGAAACCGAAAAATTTTTTGTCTTCGATTTTGCTGAAAAGATGTATATAGGGGTTTTCGGGGTCGCAGAGCACGAATCTGAAGTCCGTTTTTCGTTTCAGCTTTTCGTTACCTCAGTATAAGCTAATGATTTAAGCTTAAGATGTAAGCTTATACTGAGCTAACGAAAAGCTGAATCGAAAAACAAACTTCAGAGTCGTATTCTACGACCCGAAAACCCTATAACATCTTTTCAACAAAATCGAAGACAAAAATTTTTCGGTTTCCCTTGGTCCCCCCTTAGAAATCGAAAAATTTCGTTTCGCGAAATCAAAAAGTTTTGCGATATTTGAACTCAGCGTGGTCGAAAACATGCCCACACCAAATTTTAGCTCATTTGGTCAAGTTTTAAGGATTTTGAGTGGTGGGGGGGAATCGAGATAAGACCCAATACCCCAGATCTGTGTGAAGACTAGTAAAACCTAATTGGATTTTATAATATTTACTTCATACTACATTGTAAGGGTGTTTGCAGAAAATTTCGACCAAAGCTGGTTATAACCAGCTATGCCAAATCAGCCAGTGTGAGCTGTTATCCTTCAGAGTAACTGAAGGCATATTTCTTACTTCAGGAAGGACAAATTTTGACAACGTAAAAACACATGTCCTACCCAGAGTACTATATAAATTAATTAAAATATAATTAATTAGTGGTTCAATCCAAAAATCGACTGCATTTTTGGTAGTTTCGCACCAAGTGTGATGTGGGACATTAGTAGCTCTACATGCTAGTTCAGCGGGCACTCATAAAGGGTTAAACTATTTCCCATCAAATCTAGTACATACTACGTGGCAAATGGGTATTAGTATCAGTCGAATGACTATTAGTTTGTCAGTGCGAAGGGACTGTATTGAAAGCTCTGGTGGATTAAACCTAATTTCAGCAAAACTCAAATTTTAACCCCGCGACTGTTTTGAAATGTTTTCCAGGTGATATTACATTGTAGCAAACTGATTGGATTTCGTCAACAATTGCGCTTTTAAAGATCAAACTACGCGAGACCGTACCAGGGCGATTGGAATAGGGGTGTATCAGATTTCTTGGATTGCATTTAGTTTTTTATATGGACATAGAACCTGTGTATAAGTTACCAAAATATTTGGTCGCTACTTCTTAGATGCGTGTAGATCTCCACCCCTGGGACCTGTTGAACCCCTCCAGTTTTCATGACAACCACATTAGGAGCAGCGACCGGGGAATTGCAGTGAGTATTTCTATTCCCCCGCTTGCTTTGGGATTATTTGTTTTAGAGCACGTGTTATTAATGAATTACTTCAATTCGGCTAACTAGGTCAAAAACCAAAAAGGGTATGGCTAAGAGCGTTCCTCTCCAGATTGGTCCAGCTCGCTTTTCTGCTCCTCCTCCTCAGGGTTGGGAGACTCGGTCTCGCTCACCCAAAAGTCTCGGAGCGAGACCGGAAATTTTTTGAAAACATCTAATTTTGACGAAAATTTTAAATCAATGTTGTGAAAATTAACTAACGAGGTGCGGAAACCATATGTTTTAAGCCCCTAATACTAGATCTAAGCCTCAGAAAATGGTTGAAACTAATTTTAAGCTAAAATTTGCTAGTCTCGGTCTCGGTCTCGCCCAAAATCCGAGGCTTGGCCAGTCTCGGTCTCGGTCTCGGTGAAATCTCGGTCTCGCCCAACCCTGCAGCTCCTGTGTTTCTTCGTCATTGCATTTGCGCCAGCAGCATTGTTTGCAATCTAGTAAGCTGCAGCTCACTTTTTAAATGGCCTCCTTTTTGTTATTCAATCTGTCCACATGGGCAAAATGGTGGCATTGTATTTTTTCATACTTTGATGCGTTTTGTATGTTTTGTTCAGAGCTCATCCATCGAATCTTCCGCCAGTCAGATAAAAATGTAATCAATTCTGCGAATCGCCTGGTATTTGGTACCTTGCCTTATCCGGAGACACCCTGGAATCAACATTGTCATTTTTCTCTAGATTTTGCCTATGTGCGTCGCTGTGTCCTAATACAAGGGGCAGTTGAGGCAGTTGGGTAGGTAAGAGGCCAGTATGCGGTCTATTTGTTTTGTTTGTAACTATGCTGTTCGCTGTGATAATTTATGGCTGATTTGTCTACGTACACAGTGACATCAAGAAGTTGTAGTATTTTTTCCGAATTATTTAATTAGTGATGCATACTAGAATTAATAGTGTGAAGAAAATGGCGAAAAATGGCGAGCCTCGCCATAAAAATTTGACGCCTATATTCACACGAAGAGCGTGGCATATAGACGCACACACACTAGTGGCGAAATGGCGAGACATAGCCAGGAGTAAATTGTAATAGGCTGTTTATGCAAATTAGGTTTTCTAGAGCACTGACTTGTAGCTAAGACAGTTGCATTGTTGTACATACTTCACGTATATATACATAAAGAAGTCTCCTGCACGCACATAACTAGTTCTATGTAAAGAGGCCTATTTGCTCTCTCTTTCCCTTTTCCCAAGCCTTTTATTCTTGGGCCAATTTCAACTACACATGTGACAGGAAATTAGACCTACGCTGAAATTGCTCGCCACAAAAAGACGTATATTCTACTCATCATTTAATTTTGTAGTTAAACTTAGCTAAACTCCTGCGTAGACTTTAGGTTAAGGTGATAGTAACCGGTCAAAAAATGCATGAACTTTTTCTCCTCGCGCGATCTAAGTTCCGTGCGCAGCCTGAAAGCATAAGGGTTCCCATGAAAGAACGACCTACCTACTGAGGGGCGTCTCTATCTACCCCCCCCCCTTTTTTCTGCTGCTTCCTCTTGTCACTTACGTGACCAGAGCTTACGCATTGCGGCCAACAACAAGTGAGCACTGTTTACAACGGAACCTCTTTTGTGACAATATACGTAAATATGTTCCATCTTATTCAGAAGTGGAAAAGATCGAAGCTGATTTAACTGGGACAAGAAACTCGCAAAAAGAACGCGTCAAAGTTTGTACAGATTTTTAGCCAGAGTTCTTCGCCTCGCAAGAAGGGGGCAGGCAAAGAGTCGAGGGAAAGAGCGCGGCTCTCGCCGACATAGTCTAGTAGTTTTAATAGCTTGCACTTGTATAACTGCTTTAGCGTAAAATGTCTAAAAATTAGTGACCTCGTTTCACTGTGCCTATCGTTACTTTTTAGAGCTCCCGATGTGAACTGAAGTCCATGCTAAAAGCCAGGAGGGGACACGGAATTCTGGTTGCGTTTGCCAAGTGGAACCTCAGAAGAATACGGACACAAAAGGACAATAATTTTGTTCTGATTTTTGAATGATATGAAATCTTGTTTTAGATTATGTATATATATATATATATATATATATATTATACCTGCAGTTTCTTGTTTAGCAGTGGGTAAAAATGTATTTTTATGGAAATAAAGCACGTGGACTTTGAGTATATCAGTTTTTAAGCCCATTACTGGACAGGGGCGGGGCGGCAAGAAGAGAGAAAGGAATCTACCATAACAGAGACTGGACAAGAGGTTTGGTTTTATACAGTTACATTGGGCAGACTGATGATTCATACTAACTCTACATAGTGCTAAGTCAGTCTGTGAGAACAAAGTCTGATTATTGAATCGGTATGTGAGAACAAAGTCTAGAGCAGCAGTTGCTCTCAGAAGTAGTGAAAAGCATACAGTGTCACACGAAACGGTCCCCCAATATTTGCTGTTATCAGAGATGAAACCGGGTCACCGGGTCAGTTCGGGTCACTATATGGACCGGGTCACCGTGTCACCGGGTCAGGAGCTCTGACCCGGTCTTGACCCGGTATTTTTGATTGGGAAAATCTTTTGCTGTTAAAGCATATTTTTCAGAATTTTTACCAGTTTTTACCACCTGAAAACTTCAATAATTACTCAAAAACTTGCAATAGAAATATTTATAGCAAAAGCGTGTGGTTTTTTTAAATGCTTGTCGCTGTAGTGTCCTCATAATATTTGTAATGTCCTGTCGAGCTTACTAATTCTTTCATTCTTCAATTAGATCTAGGTTTGAAGCTATGATTGCGTTGAATCTTAGCTCGAAATGAAAATTAGGACATGGGCCCTGAGAGTCTGAAATCTTTATTTTAAAATGTAAAATTTTCCATGGTTCGTCTACTGTAAGTGATTTCCCGCCGCTGCTATCATTTTTGGAGGGAGGGGGTCAGACGTGTATTTCAAATTTCAGTGAGAAGGAAAATCTCAGCGAACAATGTTCACATGAGTTTTGCTTTGGATTTTTTCTAATTGTTATGGCTTACTATCTGTAGGAACTAATGGATTCTGGTTTGATTTTATTATATAGAATATATTGTCTGAATCCTAGCCATAAGCAAGATCAAGAATAAGTACAAAGAACCTCCGCTGAGTGAAACCCTCAACAATAGAACTGAATAAAATATTTTACTAAAGTATATAATAATAAAAAATAAGTGCTAATGTTACGCTCTATGATTAGAATAATAGATGATGTAACGACTTTGGCGAAGTATTTTGTTCCAATTTGTTTAATTCAAAAATTTATGTAGTTTACTTCACATTAAGTGCGAAATCGTGCATATCAGTTTTGATTTTTTCCGGCTTACTTACAATATTTACTTTACAATGTTACTTTAATGAAAGCAAAAATGTTGCCCAACTTCTTATTTTAGAAGCCAAAAATGTCCTAAAAGATAAAAAACACCCATCGCCTCCAAATATAAGTACTTTTAATTTTTCCAAGCTTAAGTCTGAATTTTCAAAAATACCGGGTCACCGGGTCAGCAAATAGTGACCCGGTTTCATCTCTGGCTGTTATTACTCTTAGGGCCTTTTCGCGAATGGGTAGAGTAGAGTAGAGTAGAGTAGAGTTAAAATTAACTCTTTTAACCCTTTTCATGAATGCGCAGGGTTAAATTTAACTCTGCCTGTTTTTAACTCTTTTAACTCTGCAGGGTTAAAAATCAAAGAGTTAAAGGAGTTAAAACTGGCAGAGTTAAAATTAACTCTGTGCATTCGCGAAAAGAGTTAAAAGAGTTAAAACTGGGAGAGTTAAAATTAACTCTCTGCATACGTGAAAAGAGTTAAAAGGATTATAATTTTTGCGTACGCAATGTCCAACTTTTCACCATTTGAGAATTTTAAACAACTTCCCAACGTTTGGAAAATTTTAAATAAAATAAGACAAGAGATTTACTCATTCATTAATAAACATTTATTACCTGTTCAATGCAGCGTCATCCTGTATTAGGATGATCCGGGCATATCCCTGTGTGTAACTTGCAGTTTTTAACCGATTTTGCTGAAATTTAGCAGGGATCCATTTCAACAAATTATTGACCAATCTGCAGCAAAGTTTTAAAGTTTAAGGTGGTGGTATCCTTTTGTGCAGTGCTTTTGTGGTAATTTCTTTGAAACGCTATAACTTTCGCAATTTTGGGAGTTGCAAAGAGCTTTATACATCGTTTTAAAGCTTATTATCTGTACATTCACAAGAGCTTACAGAACTGGAAAAATTAGCAAAAAAATAGCCGAAATGTTCTGACAAGCTGACATCTAACAGGATGAATATAGACCAAAAGTTTTTGAACATCGATTTCTCAAAACTGAAGAATTGGCCAAAAGTTCTTGTTGTGCCATGATATGAAGGACATATGGGCCGAGGAACGCTTTTTAGGATTTTGCTCAGCAGGTCTTAACGGTCGAGAAAATCGGCCAAACGCACAGTAACACGAAATTTCGCAACTTCGCATTGAGTAACTGAATTGCAATTGAAGGGGAGCCAACCAAAGATTTTTACGATTTTCATGAAAGGTTGTATATTTTCAGAGTTCGCTGAAAAGTAATCTAAAGACAGTGTTTCGGTCTAGGTTTCGTTGTTTCTTTTGCCAGCTTGCAATTTAGCCTACTTTAAAGTGTTAATGAATAGTTGAGCTGAAAAACAGGCATCATGTTCGTTTGATGAGACCACGAAAGAGCCCAAAAAACCGGGTCTTTTCCAGATTACCCCCCCCACCACTCAAAGTTCTTAAAACTCGACCAAATGAGCTGAAATTTGGTGTGGGTATGTTTTCGACCACGCTGAGTTCAAATATCGCAAAATTTTTCGATTTCGCAAAATTCGATTTTTTTGATTTCTAAGGGGGGACCAAGGGTAACCAAAAACTTTTTTGTCTTCGATTTTGCTGAAAAGTTGTATATAGGGGTTTTCAGGGCCGCAGAACACGAATCTGAAGTCCGTTTTTTGATTCGGCTTTTCGTTAGCTTGATATAAAATAAATTTTTAAGCTTAAGTTGTAAGCAAGCTTATGTTGTTCTAACGAAAACCGCATCGGAAAACGGACTTCAGATTCGTGTTCTGCGACCCAGAAAACCCCTATATACAACTTTTCAGCAAAATAGAAGACAAAAATTTTTCGGTTACTCTTGGTCCCCCCTTAGAAATCGGAAAAAATCGAATTTCGCGAAATCGAAAAATTTTGCGATATTTGAGCTCAGCGTGGTCGAAAACATACCCACACCAAATTTCAGCTCATTTGGTCGAGTTTTAAGAACTTTGAGTGATGGGGAGGGTATTCTGGAAAAGACCCAAAAAACCGTTGTTCATATTTTCCGCAAATCGGATTCTCTTGGTTTTCCAAAAACTTGAACAATTTTGGTCAATTTCAACTAAACTTTAATAATAAAACAGCTAGGTGCAGCAAAATTAAATAGAAAAATGTTGGCTTATTAAAATTCAGTGGAGATTTCAAATTTGAATTGAAATGGTTGCCCTTAGAATCACAGTTGGGATAACAATTGATCCTGTACTGTAATTCTGATGAACATACCCAGTTGCAGCTAAGTTCGCGCAACATTTGTCTAGATGTCCTTTCAAAAAGTCAAAAAGTCATATTTTTTAAAGTTACACTAATTTTCATGGCAAAATTAAAGCTTTAATTAATCCACCTTTTGAAAAAAATGAGCTTTCGGTTAGTTGTAGTCTCCCGTTGATTCGACTTTTCATGTTGTCAGCTCTCATACATACTTCAAATTTGCATTTATAGGTGGTATTAAATAACTTACAAAAAATAATTTAGAGGGTATTTATAATGATAATTAATTATTTTAATTTAATTCATTTAATTTAATTATTATTTCTAAAAATGCAGCATGTTTAAAACATTTTGTTCTGTCTATTTTTATTTTATTAAGTAGCCTATTAGCCTACTTTAGCGTAAATAATTCAGCAGAATGTTTCCAAATGCTTAAGTAATTTTGAAGCATCCATTTTGAACCATCCAATGAAATTATGTGTTGCACATTCATTGGCTCAATTATCTTGTCATTTTTAAAGCTTTATTACGCGCGCAAAATGTGGCAATAACAATGTAAAGGATACAAGATTTTAACTCGTTTAACCCCCGTGCTGAGACGCGGGTTAAAATTCAATGTAAAATATCGTGAGCGAGTTAAAAGAGTTAAATTTAACCCATTCATGAAAAGGGTAGAGTTAAATTTAACTCTGCAGGTTTTTAACTCCACGAGTCATTCACGAAAAGAGTAGAGTTAAAAGAGTTAATTTTTAACTCTTTTCGCGAATGAGCGTAGAGTTAAAAATTTTAAATCTGCTTAACTCGGGGTGTTAATTTTAACTCGTTTAACCCATTCGCGAAAAGGATCGAGTTAAATTTAACTCGTTTAACCCATTCGCGAAAAGGCCCTAAGTGCAACCTCTATCAATTCAGCTGTGAATCTATTGCTGTTACCTCATGTTCTACCCTTACTATGGCTTTTGAAAACAGCTCTTACTTAAGCACATAGCCAAATGCAATTAAACAAAATTGACTTACCTTTCCTGAAATGATAAATCACACCAGAATGAACAAACAAGATCTGAATTCCTGTTTTTGCTAACTGCTTCTGCATCATCAAACGAAGCCAAACTTATTACTGGGAAACTCAGGATCTGATAAACAAGATCTGGTTCTACTTCCCAAGCAATAACAATACGTTTCTCATCCGACTCTGCATTTGCTATTGGTTTGCCTCTATGCATTTTGTATACAGGTACAAATTATTCTTAGTTCTGTAGGGTTAGGTCATGGAAAACCAAGAACTTATGCTGATGTGCATGCAAAGTCAAACGGACACTTCACATGCAGTGGACACTGGCAAATTTGTGAGCATATGGATCGGTTCGACAGAGCAGGCGACTGGCAGGCAATGATCGCAATATTAAACAAATCATTGTTGTTTATCTGGACTAACGTTTCAATATGTGACCAAATTGCTTGATACAAGTTTACATTTACTTATTGTATCCAACCAGACTTACTCACTATTAGTGTTTAGTTATGTTGTGTTTAAAAATGTTGTGACACTTGTTACTGGAAACAAGGCAGCCTAAACGGTTCTGAGCAGTGCAAATACGTCCTTTCCTTAGTCTATAGTATATGTTCACTCAGCCCCAGCCCAACATACTGCTTGTTCGAGAAAGATACAATTTATCATGTTTACGTGTCTGCTGTGGTTCAAGATAGACCCAGCATGAATTGCACATGCATTCTTTTCTTTCCAGGCTCAGTTTCCGCTGTAGCGGAATAGCTTCCGCGGTATTGTTGTAGGAAATTGTAGGAAGTGGAAGACATTTCAGACTTTCATGTGAAGGAACTAATTTGCATAAGTAATTTGCATGTTCTGTAATTGTGGCCTATATAAAGTCCGAACTTTTGCTGGTCAGTCAAATTGCTTGTTCTCCAGTAAAGTTTATTTTATGGACAAGCGCAACCACAGTTCTGGTGACGTCATGTGCAAGCACATGACAGGCTAATTGCTTCAAAATGGAAACTGTGCTATATTAGATTCTATAACTACCATGAGATGCAAAATAAAATAAACGGTATTCCTTGATAGGCGCAGTCGAATTGTGCACAATGTTGAGGAAGAAATACTAAATCTGTACAGGACCCTTTTGATTAAAATTCCATAGAGAAATATTGAATTTTTATTTTCAGCATCCTATCTGTACTACTTTCTTTATAGTTTCTATTGGAGTTCATCTCACTTTGGTGCAAAGGCCGTGATTGCAGCTTTTTGCACTGAAGACTTGTGCGTGTGCTGCTCCTCGGGCTAGCCGCCAGATATGGCAACGTCGAGGTTGACGGAGCGTGTTTATTAAAAAGAAGGAGACGTCATCCGTCGTGATTTCGACCAGGCTTTGGGACTGCTTTTGGCAACTTGGTTGAGTTGTTTTTGACCAACCTTACGTGGCCAGTTTCCTGGCTAAACATTTTGCACCTTCGGATGATGATCATCACATTGTGAAGACTAATTCAGCAAACAACAAGAAAACAACAAATTGCATACACACAGTGTACGTTTGGTTAGTTTGATAGGACGCATATGTAAACTCGTAACATATTTTAGTGTAATCGAATCATGCAAAACCTCACGCGTTTAATTGTATTCCACATTTCATTAAGCTTCCACCCAAAATACTTGCAGACATAAATAAGCAAAATAGCTGGAAAGTAATAATTGTAAAAAGAAAATGATATGTATCTGTTTTTCCTGACATAAGATGAAATGTAGTTGCGCTTTTGGACACTTTATTCTAGCCAGTTGTAGTATTTCTAGCTCTACTGACTTACAGAATTTTGTGAGCTCAGTTACAGACGAAAGCTGCTTAACGGTATTCGGGCGCTTCTCGGTATTCGCGCCCTTCACTAGGACATTCACTTACTGCTTTGAGTAAGTTTTAATTACTAAATAGTTAGCTGTCGAAAGGAACTTTTGTGCTGTATCTCATGATTGTTTTGGATGTGGTCGTTATAAATTGCAAAATCAGAAATCGCTATAATATCCGATCCAGAAATGTTGGGTTGAAGTAATGCAGTTATTATGTGCTGTTGAATGAGAAATCAGTATTCTTAAGTGAATGGTCTTAAATAATTGTACTGGCACACTTAGAAATGGCAACTATTTGACAGTTAAATGCCTTCTGTAATGATGTAATGAGGCGACGTAACGCTAGTCCTTTAAATATTAAATGTTTATGTTAATATTTGTTGTGTCGGGATGGCCGAGTGGTCTAAGGCGCTGGTCAGAACTTCCGATCTTACGGTCGGTGGTTGGATCCCCGACTCTAGCCAACCAAGCTAACTTAGCTTCCTTAACTGGTAGGTAAATGGGTACGACTACGATAGTAAGGTAACAGGAGTCTGTGTAGACGGGCCGGCCCCCTTCCAGGATGCAGTCATCATTTGAGGTGACAATACGGCTGAGAATCCGGGGATGAGCACCGGCACCCCATGTCCTGTGGCGGGACGGGGATATCTCCAGGGGTAAACCTTTACTTTTATGTTGATTGATGTGGTTTTAAAGTGGAATTATGTTAGAAATATTGTTTTGGGAGTGAATTATAGTGTGTGAAATTTATTTGAAACTGTTTTTAAATTTTCTCTGAAATTGTTGATGTTCCTATGTAGAAATAATGCAAATGAAAATGTGGCGTTGTAATTGTCTGCTTATTTTCACTGGGAGTCTCTCGCAGCTTCTCTCTTTCTAAACGGGTCTTAAATTTACCCAATCAAATTTTACCAACACATCTAACAACTAGTTTCGCCTGCCTATAGCTCTTTCTATTAAGGCTTGTGTTTTTCTGTGTGCTGACCGGTCGTGTTATTGTCTTACTGCTCCCCATACGATTGCCTGCTTTATTCTGTTATTTATTGGGATTTGGACAAAGGATGACCCCCGAAAGACTATGCGTACAGAATGAATACAAAGAAGTGAACAAATACAAGAATAAACAGAGAAGACTTTACAGAGAAATTTTCAATACAGAGCAGAATAATAAATCTGGCAAATTTTTACCAAAGCAGAAATTGACAAAACAAACACTCCAACAATTTAACCCAAACAATTAGACCCACAAGAATACCCTAAGAAATATCCCTAAGCCGTTATAATAGAAAGTTGGAAAGTCATAGAAACTTTAAGGAAAAAATCAGAAGAAAAAGAAACAGGATGAATAAAATTTATAAAAATAGACAAAATGTTTTTACAGGGTCACCCTGCAGCTCAGTAATTTAACGAGACAATGGATGGTCCCCACCTTTGTCCAAATCCCAATTAAATAACAGAATAAAGCAGGCAAACGTATGGGGAGCAGTAAGACAAGAACACGACCGGTCATCACACAGAAAAACACAAGCCTTAATAGAAAGAGCTATAGGCAGGCGAAACTAGTTTTTAGATGTGTTGGTAAAATCTGATTGGGTGAATTTAAGACTCTTTCAGGAAGAGAGAAGCTGCGAGAGACTCCCAGTGAAAATAAGCAGACATACAACGCCACCTAGTGACATAAACATATGCTTCATTTCTACATAGGAACATCAACAATTTCAGAGAAAATTTCAGAACAATTTCAAATTAATTTCACACACTATAATTCACTCCCAAAACAATATTTCTAACATAATTTTACTTTAAAACCACTTCAATCAACATAAACATTTAATATTTAGAGGACTAACGTCACGTCGCCTCATTACATCATTACAATTACAATTATCATTACAATTTGTGTACACAGCTTCTGAACCGATAAGATGTCCGGAACTGGAATTTTTTACGTTATTGTGGGTATAAACATTAGCAACTCTTGCTTTTAAATAATTCCACTAAAACAGCTATAACAAACTGTTTATAAGGCGCTTTGGCCTTGTGTAAATTCGACCAAACGGGATTCAATTCTTTTTGAAAGTGATGAAACTTACCAAATCCAAAATTTGGTGCTGCTGAACATTCTCGGACCAATTGCGCCCTTTTCCTGCTGCGTCACGTCGCAGAAGGTCTACTATGATCGGTTTTAAAGGAAGTCTATTCACGTCGCAATATTATTCATAGTCTTTCCAATGAAATACACATACTCCATTTTGAAAGTGCAAAGTAGGTGGTTGTTTATTGCAAATCAAGCTTTGATAAAGGAACAGGAATTAACTAAGAACAATGAGTTGTACATAGATCGAAACAACGAATTCAGACTATTACAATAGTATACTGTCGCCATAGTAGACCTTTTTGACGAAAAGCATACGCTTATTTAAGGTATTTCATGGTGTTCTGTGTAAACATCTGTATTCAGTAAATTCCATTAGAAGCTCTTTTACTGAAACTCATATGGATAAGGAGCCTAATAGGTTACAAAACGAATTTTGAATTAGTACAAAGGAGATGTGGCGGTTTTGAGGTTACCAACAGTTTTGCAGTTAAAATTTTCCACTCAAACAAAGTACAAATCAGGCCTTTCAATATCGAACGTTCAATAGAAACCGCAACAAGGATCCTGTTCTGCAGAAGTTAAGTATTTAATGCTAAGAAATGTCATGAAAAGCTGCACCACTCGTTATTCCAGGCTATAATAGAAGCAGAGAATCACCTTTGATTGACGTGCAGGCTTACTGTCGATTGATTTCTGCATAGCTGCATTTTCTAATACTAATTTTCTATACTCGCAGCAGGCCTAGAAGCGCTACATATATTTACGAGAAATATGCTCAGACCTGCCCCATTTTGCACAATAATCTTGCTTGTTATTTGCAAAGATAAGAATTTTCGGTTTTGCCAGCATTTTCTCAGTACGTAGTATTGCACCGTATTGGTTGTTATTGTTTATAAAGGGCAACAAACATTTTTGTTTTTATAAGCATTGAGCCATTGAGCTATTTCATTTGGTCCCGTCAGTATGAGCAAGACATAATATCGGGACTCTGAAATGGTCATTTCCCAGAATTCAGTTTTTCAAGACAACTGTCAAACCGTAAAGACAATTCTTATTCAGTTATACTCAATCGATGCACCGTCCTACTGCACACTTTATCCAAATTTCATGCCACCGTACATTTGGTGGATTTTTTGGCATTATTAAGAGCTGCTGAGTCAAAGCCACAAAATAGTTCAGCCTATGCGTCCTTCATATCATTACCGTACAGTGACAGTAAATCCGCAGTTATGTTAAAAGAATAATGCAGGGTACACAAAGCTACAATCGGGGTCAGTTCGTACTTCACTATGGCCTACCTGTGATCACATTTAAGTTGTACGCACTAGTCTTAAAGCTTCCAGCCACTCACCCTCTTCAAAGAAGTCCACAGTAGACTAGAAATAGCATTGTCGTTCTAGAGTCAGCTCACAGTTATAGTCTGCCCACATTTACAAACTGCGGGCTGCAGTTGAACTAGTATCTAGCCACTAACACGAGCAACATCGCCAGTAAAGGTTACCCGAGAATCTTAAGATGCAAGTTATCTTCTAATAATATAAGCCTGCTCAATAACTGTGTATTTAACCTTAAGTATGCTAAGGTATTTGTAGGTATCATTGATTAGAGTTAGTGATCTTCGGAGAATATTCGATCACAATCTCCAACACTGCGCAAATATTCGATTTCAGCATCGATTAGAGCACTGCTCACTTCCACGGCATCCCGACTGCAGTGTTCTTGATATTCTTGACTGTAGCAGTTTTTGTAATGCTCCATCAAGGCGCACCAAGTCCAATCATAAGACGCAGTCTCCTTGCATTCACTCAAGTTGCCAACTTCCCTAAAAAATTATGGAACCGGCTTAGAATAGAACTAAGCTCAACTTTAGTTTATTGCTTACAGATTGTTAAAGCAAGCGTCAGGAACTCCTGCATCTATCAACATGTTTATCCTGCCATTGTTGCCTGTGGTATATATATTTAAAACAATGAGACCAAGCCTGATTAAGATCAACATGGGGCTTAATAGAGTTACTCATATTTACCCTAGATTCACGCCCCTCATACATTCAATATTATCTAAGGCTAGCTGCCTTAAGTTCGCATCTCTGCAAATAGTCTTATATCGAATACCACCGTCTACACAGTCAAAGATAGAGTCAGGGCTGCACGATATCAACTGCTCGTAGGCATCGCATGCTGCTTCAATATCGGAGGGACTGGCAAACGGCTTCAGTTTATATGTCAAATCACCGCAGTTTCTGTTGGTTTCTCCTATAATTAAGGCGCAACCTTTAGCTTCTGTGCCTATGACTGTACTAACAAGTACTAACACAATTATCATTTTTGGATTTCTGAAGAAAAGGGAATGGGACACATGCACTGCAAGAAGCTCTTTCTTTGCTAAGAGCTTTTCACTGCACATTTATTCCTGCACCTTAATGATAAGGTTAAGGAAGACAAATTGGTTTGTTTACATTAAAACATAAAATGGCATGCAAATGCTACTATTTTTGGCTTAAAAGCGCATTAGTCATTGACAATCACATATCATTTAAGTCAAGAGAGAAATTCGCCTCAGAGCCCTTCTAATACTTTCGACTTTGATCGTTAGAGTATTAATCGATAGGATGATACTAAGCAGATGAAATAGAGATAGCATGAAAAATTAATTTTTCAGGTCAGGAACTATTTTTTGGAAAATTAAATACTTTCACTTTTAATAGCTCCAACGCCAACTCCAGCTCCAGCATCAGCCATGCGTTTGCTTGCAGTGTGTGTACTCATATGAGGAAAACTTGAAAAAGAATCAAGCTCTCGGACTGGGGACTCTCTCAAGTAGCAATAAGCCGAGACAGTCGACTAAACGATTCATTTCATTGGTGAAGCAGTACAGTCAATTCAAAGCTTGCCCGCGCGTTGTTAACAAAAAATGCTGCTCTAGCTTGGCCTTTTAACTTCATAGGACAGTCGGTGACATTTTGTATAGGGAACTTTATTAAATCTTTTAAATCTTTTAAATTTGTATAATTTATAATTTTCATAGCACTTGTATCTTCAAGTCAGGGTTACAACCAATGGATTGAGTAAATCAGGTAAGTCTTAGGAAATCTGAATTCGTACCTATTGAACATCTATCGAATATATTTGAATCCTGAATCCCTCTAATTCTTCAGCAAACTTTAAAATAATGATATCTAAATTGCGCAACGACGGAATATGCCCCTGCATATGATCATCAGATCACTAACAGTATGTCACAAATGTAAAACTAATGCAAACATAATAATCTTTTGCAGACAATTAACCTCAAGCATTCGAACATTTATTCATCCAAACATTCAAAACAAAAACTAGCTAAAGTCATAGGTAAAAGTTATACATAATGGAAATTATTAGCCATAGCTAAGTTTATTATGAAAGTTAAAGTTATTTAACCTACGTAAAATATTCAGTGCCGCGTAATGCAGCCCTGTCTGCTTCTTTCTTTGTGTGTGTTGTTTGTAGCTGTTGTTTCTTCCTTGCTTCGTTTGCTGCTGCTTGCAGCAAAATCTTTTGCAAAACTGGCAGTCTTGAAACTACCGTAGGACTTTGTCTTCGATTTTAATTGGCTAAAAGTGAAAAGCCAGCCCCGTTCTCTATTCGCTAGAAATTTGCAATTCAGGCTGGCTTTCAGCGAGTTCCAAGAATCCAAAAATTGACGAACGTTATGCAAAATTTTTACAAGTTTTTATATTTCCTGTTCTACCAAAAATTAGGAAAAAAACATGAAAAGTTGGAGTGACTTGAAAAGAAGCCGCTCGCTGCTGACGTCTTTGTGCCTTGCTTTTGGAACAACAGAACTTTGAAGTTCACAAGAACAGAGCAAAAGTGCTTCTAAGAATTACAGTAAACCCTAAAGGGGCGGGACCATTGTAGTGAATATAAGTTGTTGCTGTTTGTGAAAGCAGGTCCTATCTTGGTTTGTCTGCGATGCTCGCTGCTGTATGTCAGCTATATATGTAGTCTAGAAATAAACGAATCTTGTGCTGTTTCAAGGACCTGCGCTTGACGATCCACTGCATCAGAACTTGGGTGTCGGGTGCAAACCCAGCCTAGCAACTCAACCTCAACAGAACTGTAGCGGGTGTCGGGTGAAAACCCAGCCCTAAGCTTCCACTGCCAGCCAACAGAACTTTGCTCTCTGCTCAGTTGTAACACGCCTCCAGACCTGCTACATTTGGTAGCAGAGCGTGGTTACAAGCCGGGATCCAGAAGCTTGCCAAGATTCAGCCAGTCAGTCCAGCACCTGCTCAGCTCCGATCCAGCTCATTCTGTCCCTGCCACTCATCGTCAGAGTTCCTCCGCCGGCGCCTGTGCTCTGTCCAGCCTGCTGCTCCCAGTTGGCCCCCTGGCTACGTCGATTCAGAGCTCTAGATCTGCCAGTGATCATCAGCCCGTCTCAAACGATCGTCGGAAGAAGTCCTCCACGAATCTTGCCCATCAACCAGCCGTCCCCGGGATCCGAATCCCCAGACGCCGTCCAGTGGAATCAAACCAGACCCGGAGAATCAATCAGCTGGAACAGGACCAATCAGTCGTATCTGTGAAAATCAATGGGAATCAGCACTGCTTGCCGCCTGTTGGTAATCAAGGCCTCAGTAAAGTGTTTGTAGCTCTCTGTGATTAGACTGAACTGTGATTAGTTTGAACTGTGACTAGATTGAATTGTGATTAGTTTATTAACTGTAAAAGAACTACGAATATATATAAAATTAAAAGTTTCGGTACCACAACAATAACTGAAACTGGCTTTTGGGAAACCTGGTGAAAACTAAGGACCAAAAGTTGATAAAACACATATTGAAATTGGCTTTTGGGAAACCTGGTGAAAACTAAGGACCAAAAGTTGGAAATACGCAACCCGGTGAAAACTAGGGACGTATACAAGTTTGTCGTGCAGGGTGCCTGGTGCAAACCTCGGAATACCTCACGACCCAAATTTTCAGAAGCACAACCTAAAATTTTAGGAAAAATTTCAAACTTTACCGAAACTTTCATACTCGTAATTTTATAATCTAAACTGAACTCTGGTAACAGAGCACTTTTGGGAGTGTATGGCTGACGGGAAGAAGGGAGGTTTTGACTCTCAAGATAATTCTGACCAATTGCTCAAAAACACTGACTTTGACAGACTTGAAAGGCACCCTAAAGCAGTTAAAACTCAAGCAAAAATGTTAGAGGATATGAAAGATGAAGTGACCGAAAGCAGCCAGAAAATTGCTCTGTTACCAAACGCACTTGACTTGCAAAATTTTTCCAACTTGAGAGACGATTTCACAACTTTTAATTCACAAAATTTTTCCAATACAAATTTTCTGCTAGTAGGACCCACAGAAGCAGTTTCACTCCCAGAAGATACTTTGAGTCCTTTTTCTGGAAAGTCAGATGAGCAGTCCATAGATGATTGGTTTGTAATCTTCAAATTAGTAGCAATTGCTCAAAATTGGGATGAGGCGCAGCAGTTACAAGTGCTACCAGCGTATTTACGTGATTTTGCCCTCGAAGTTTATAGAGGTTTTGACCCTACTGAAAAGATACTATGGAAAACATAGAGAAAGCTTCAACTGAGCAATTAGAACCTGCTGAGTACGAAAGGTTTGCGAGTATGCAGCTTCACAACAGAATTCAAAGAACTTGCGAAAGTGTTCAAGATTTTGCTTATGCAATTCAAAAGCTAGTGCAAAAAGCTTATCCTGACATGGATTCTGATGCAGCTATGAACTTATCTTTCAACAGTTTCATAAATGGGCTGAATCCTAAGTTTAAACCTCAGCTAATTTTGCAAAAACCATCAGACTTTCGGGATGCTGTAAAAAGAGCAAGGCAGATTGAAGTTTTGGAAGGGTTTGATAGACTTGCATCAAAACCGGTGGATGCCTACGAGCTCGATACTTTTCAAAATTCGCAACAAAGGTCAGGAATGGGGACTTTACTTATTGAAATGCGTAAAGCTGCTGAAACCATAAAATTGCAAGCTATCTCTGAGGCAAGGAAATTTGAGCAATTTCAAGACTATGTTAACGAAAGCTTGGTAGAACTACACACTAAAATTGATCAGAGTTTAGCTGAAAATTCAGGACTCACAAATTCGCAGGCTATCTTGAATTCAAACCATAGTTATGACGACAGAGCACAAGTTTTAAACAGATATCTAACCGAAAATCGTGGGCTGTGGGAACCTGGTCATTACACTAGATTTTCCTCGGTAAGGAGCGCAGATGCATGTGAGTACGAATCCAGCGAAAATTTCACTGAAAATTTTCAAGTTAATTTGATTGGCCGAATTTGCGTGACCCAACTGAAAAAAGACAAGGCCCAACAGCTACAGCCGTTGGAACCCGAAATTTGCACAATAGCCGCTACTCTGAAAACTTTGCAAGAAGGACAACAGCTAATAGTCAAAAGTCAGGAAACTTTGCAGTCTGAGTACGCAAAAATGCGGCAAGTGAATAAAGCGTTGCTTGAACAAAATCACCGACTTATTGAGACAACTTGCGGTCAACAGAAAAGAATTGCTGGAATGGTAAGCTCAGTCAAAGTTTGCCCTAAAGTTGTAAGGTCTAAGGGCAAACAATCTATTCAGAAATTTGCAAGACCGCAAACAAACTCGGAGAATCTTGCGCATAATTTTCGAGAGCAAAAGACTCAAGCTGAACACAATTATCTGGATTTAAATAATTTTGATGCAAAACCATTCCCAGTTTCAAGTGGAAAGATTAGCAACTTCTTTTCAATGTTTCTTCTCAGCGCCAGCATTTTGAGCGTGTTGCTCGCGAGCTTTAATTCCGCTTCAGCAATGCCGATCCCAAGAGAATCGGTAGTGAATCATATTCAAGCGATAAAATTAAAATTTCGGGACCCACTGAAAATTGAAAAATTGGTAGTCAATTGCCAACAGAAAAGGCTCGTTTTGAAACAGAATTCGTTAACCACACGCGCTGTCTGTTT